>JABUQX010024818.1:5000-12500 GCA_015478945.1 Trachelipus rathkii | reverse complement strand
TGGTATTTTGGTCGAAAGAGTGCGTCGAGTGACTGAGGACTGATTGGTGAAGAAAAGGTGCGTTTTAAGGAGTGGTAGAGGATGTGTGGATCAAATCTTTAACATGAAAACAAATGATTGAGAAAATGAGGGGAAGAAGAATAATTTAATTTAGGTTTTATGGATTTGCAACAGCGTATGATAGAGTTAATAGGGAAGGTTTATTGGGCAGGTGTTAGTGATATATTGGGTTGGTTGGTAGATTTCTGAATGGAATCAAAAAGTATGTATGACGAAGTGAAGCGTGTGTAAGAATAAATGGTGTCAATGGTGTTTGGTTTAGGATAGGATTAATAGTGGAGTAAGACAGGGTTGTGTTTATGTCTCCTTGGTTATTCAATTTTTGTATATGGATGGGGTTATGAAAGAATTTCGGAGGTGGGGATGGCAGGAAAAGGTGTTAAAATGGTGGAGAATGGAGATAGTGGAGGGTGCCCCTACCTATTATATGCGAATGATTTGGTTCTGTGTGGTCGAATTCTGAACAGAGTTTGTGAGAGGATTGGTAGAGATTTTTGGCAGGGTGTGTAAAAAGGAGGGGCTTAAAGTAAACGTGGATAAGAGTAGGGTTATGGGTTGTAAGTGAGGACACTCCTCAGTGTGAAGTTAATGTTAGATGGTGAGCAGTGAGCAGCTGCAACAAGTGTCTGAGTTTAAATATTCTAGGGGTATATGTTGGAATGAAGAAGGGAACGGACGATTGCGAGTGTAGTAGGAAATTGTAAAATGGTAGGAAGTGGCTGGTGCAATTAAATCGTTGGTGAATGGTAAAGGGACTTAAGGTCTGAGTGCGCTAGGGAGATCTTACATGAAAGGGTAAATGTTGTTAACTTGTGTTATTGTATAGTATTGAGACTATGGTCTGGAATAAGAAATATAGATCTAGTTCAATGTGCTCAGATGGACAAACTTAGGGGTGTGCTAGGTGTGAGAAGAAATTGATAAAATTGAGGAAATGAACTTATTAGAGAGTTATGTGGTGTGTAGAAAGGGGTAAATGAGAAGAATAATGAAAGTATGTTGAGATGTTTGGTTCATATGGAAAGGATGAATGATAGTCGTTGGTTTAAGCGGATTATAGTGGCTAGTGTGTTGAGCAACCCGACCGGCTGGGAGAAGAAAACGAGAAAAGTGGATTGAGTTCAGTAAACGAAATGTTTGAAGGAGAAGAAATGTGAAGTTTGGTAGAGGCGAGAAGAAAGGCGTATAACAGGAGTGAATGGCGGTGGATTGTGAGGGGGTATGGTTGTGGCCACCCTGGGCCAAGGATGAACCCTTACATTGACGATCTAACATAGTGAGGGGGGGGTCCATCGCTGTCCCATGAAGCTTTAGGGGGGATTTTCTTGACTGCGATGAGGTTTCTCTCTATTAATGGTACTGAAGGGGGGCGGTAAGGTGGGCTTTCTTTCGATCTATTGTCATGTTTCTTCATATTCTTCTACTGCTTTCCTTTTCCGATGCTCGTCAACGCACCTTACCCTCCATTCTTGGGAAATAGAAAGGAAGATATAAGAAAGAAAGTATATATTATATATATATATATATAATATATATATAATATATATATATATATATTATATATTATAATATATTATATATATATATATATATATATATATATATGATAAAGAAAAAATATATATATATATATATATATATATATATATATATATATATATATATCCTCCTGCAGGCAAAGGCCAGAGACCTACCAAATTCCCCATCTATTCCCTTCTATCACTTACAAACAGAAACAAAAATCCTTCTAATAGACGCCCATCCCGATATGATAGGCTGCCAATTTTATAGCAAGACACACTCAAACGTCGACCACCCCCTCTATCAGACATTACAGCAACTCCCAGCACCAAGAAATAGAAAAAGTTACACCAACCATGTACTATTCTAACATATAGAATACGCTTCCCCAACATCCCAGATATTTATATTGCTATCAGACACATCCACACCCAATTAACACAAAGAGTGATCTCTGAATATCCAATCAACACCGTGCTTCAAGCGAGCCCACCCGAAATATCTTTCAGAGAACAGTCTTTGAACCGTCCAACCAGAGTGATGCTGTCCCATTTTCTTTCTGGGCACCACCCTTCCATTCAGGAATATAAACATAGATTTTATAGCTCTCCTTCTTACTGTCAAAGATGTTCCTCCCAAACAAATGACGACACAGAATACATTTTGCTAAACTGTTCAGACTTGTCGGACATCAGAAGTAATTTTGATACACTTCCTTTGACGGATTTATGGGCCCGGCCTGCTGTAGTGGTACAACATCTCTAGATTGCCCATTTCTCGTAGGAGAGCAGCGGGGGGCTACAAAGTAAAATAAAGTAAAGTATATATATGCAAAATAGATCATATTTTTTTTTCAGGGATTGAAGAGGAAGGTAGTGATTCTGGTGAAGTTGTTGATGGTGAGTCAAATTCTGAGCCTGGATTTGAAACTCAACAAGAGACTTCCGAAGGAGGTGGTGGAGGAGGATCAGATACGACAACGCCTTCCTTAGAAGCAGTCAAAATCATTCACAAAGATCAAGACTCTATCACCGCGTTTTGTATGAACAAGGTATATTTATGTATTTGATGTTTATTCAAACCTTTTAATTGGACGTTAGTTATGCATAAAGAAACCTTTCCACAAAATTTAAATATTAAGAGTAATGTTTATAGAGTGTAGTAAAATGTCAAAAATAAGCGTTACAAAGTAAAACCATCCTTCATATGGCAACATAATAAATAAAATTATTTGAACTACCCCGATATCTTTTCATTTGTACGTTTATTAATCAATGAAAAGGATCTATGTGGGATGGTTCCTATGATTTGGCACCATGTGGGTTGGTTCCATTTTTGCAAAACTAGGTTCAATTATACTACTGGTATTTTACTCCAAATAAATTGAAGAAAATGCCTTTTATTTAATCGGTAGATAAACAATGGTCTGGTCGCAGTAGCTACAATGAAAGAAGTTCAAGAAATTGATATTTCACTCCTATTAAAACATCCTTCGTGGTTAACAAACGAATGTGAATTAGATGTTCTTGGTTTAAATTTGTAAGTGTATATATATATATATATAATAATATATATTATATATATATATTATAATTATATATATATTATATAAATATATATATATATATATATATATATATATTATTATATAAAATATATATATCGTATATATAATATAATATATATATTAATATATATATATATATATATATAATATATTATATATATATATATTATATATATATATATATAATATATATATATATTAATATATATATATATACTATATTATTATATGATTATATATATAT
Organism: Trachelipus rathkii; assembly: GCA_015478945.1. Taxonomy (NCBI): domain Eukaryota; kingdom Metazoa; phylum Arthropoda; class Malacostraca; order Isopoda; family Trachelipodidae; genus Trachelipus; species Trachelipus rathkii. Next base: position 9,108 of record JABUQX010024818.1, on the reverse strand, counting down.
ATATCATATAATTTTTTAATTATAATATATTATATATATAATATATATTATATAATATATATATATGCTGTTTTGGTGTAATTTTATTTTTTGATTATTATTATTAATTATTATTATTATTATTATTATTGTGTGTTATTATATAGTTATATAGTATATATATATATATATATATATATTATGGAGTATATATATATATATATAAATAATATATATATATAATATATATTTATATTATATATATAATATATATATCATATATATATATATATATATATTTGCAGAGATCCAGATACATTTGAGCATTCTAATTTTCTAGTTGTTCAAACACCTTATGATAAAGCACTTTTAGAAGCGAGAGGCAAGTGTTTATCAATTTATTATTTTACTTTGTAAACATTTCAGGCAAAAATTGAGGCAATAGTTTTTCCATTATCTGTACGAACATTCATATCTATCAACAGAGGTTTACTCTTAGAGAATGGACCACATACCAATTTGCTTGAGTACATTCGGTTTTGAAGTCAAAGCATTATATACCAGAGGGTCTCCACTTTACTCCCATCCATCACTTACAAACAGAAACCAAAATCCTTTCAATAGAGGCCCATCTCGACATGATACTCTGCCAATTTTACATAAAACACACTCAGACGAACGCACCCCAACCATCAAAACATTACAAGCAACATCTTGGCACCGATACGTATTATTCTAACGTATACAGAACGCTTTCCCCCCTCCCCCAGACACGTCTATTATAAAACATTCTCCACACCCAATTAACAAAAAGGGCGATCTCTGAATATCCAATCAACACTGTCCTTCAAGCGAATCCACCTAAAATATCTCTCACAGAACAGTCCTTGGATTGTTCGTCAAACCAAAGATTCTGTCCCGTCTTCGCTCTAGGCACCACCCACCCCTTCAGGAACATGACAAATTTCATAAGGCTCCTTCCCTTTACTGTCAAAGATATCCCTCACAAACAAATGCCGACACAGAACACCACTTGCTAAATTGTTCAGACTTATTGGTAGTAGTAGTAGTTGTAATATTCCGAGTAATGAAGCCTGTCGTGAGACTGTGTAGGACTACAATGTGAGCTGTACTAAGAATTTCTTGAACGAAATTTTCATTTATTTGTTTCATGTTTATAATCAGTAGTAGAACTGGTTTGTTGGAAAAGATTAAAATGTACAGTCATGTTCACGTTTGTTCTCAGTGAAGAAGAGCATTTATAGCCTACATTTATAGCCATTTTTATCCTGAAGATTTGTACTTTGGTTGTGAAATTATGCATTTATTTCAGGGGGAGATTCCTCTTTTTCAACTATGAATTCAAGCTCACCCCAAAGTCAGACTGGAAGAGGCACAAATGTTGTAAGTGTTTATTATTATTGTTATTATTATTATTATTATTATTATTATTATTATTATTATTATTATTATTATTATTATTATTATTATTATTATTATTATTATTATTAATAACAGTTTTTATATTCATAGAGTTTTTCATATGTTAAATGTACACTGAAAAAGTTACTCATGCTACCATTTTAATTTCCCTGTATTGTGAAATTATTTTGATGGTACAACAAATTGTATAAATGAGATTCAGTCACAAAATCCATTATTTTTAAGAGCTTTGATTGTAATATAAAATTATAGATGAAAAATGTTTATTAGACTGTTGCACACTAATTGTTTATCAAACATTTTATAGTTGAGTAAATCAATCAGCTAAATCTGTTAAACTAAATAGACCACATTAGAAAAAAAAAATTAAAAACTTCCTTTATTTTCTTCATAGATGTTTAAAACACACAAAGTGTCGATATGCAGTTTTCGCATCAAAATCCTTTTCCTTTCCCCAACAAGTCGGATTTTAATTTTTTACCTTTTTTTTCTTTCTTTTTTCTCTTTTTCTTTTTTTTTTTTTTTTTTTTTTCTTTTTTTTTCTTTTTTTTTTTTTTTTTTCTTTTTTTTCTTTTTCTTTTGTGCTTCTTCCCAAATGTTGTAATTCTTCTTCCTTGTTTTTTAACATAGTAAGATTTTCGTTTGGTTTAACCCTCCCCTTAGCTCCTTCCTTTCAGTTTATATTATTATTATTATTATTATTATTATTATTATTATTATTATTATTATTATTATTATTATTATTATTATTATTATTATTATTATTATTAGAGCAGTTATTCCTCTTAATTTTAGTTTTTAATTTAAAATATAAATTTTTAATTTAAAATATATCTTTCGGCGAAATTGTATGTATCGTATGGGTACATGGAATGTCAGAGGAATAAATGTTGAGGAGAAGAGGAGAGAGGTGATGGATGTATTTAGAATAAGGGAAATTTGAATTTGCTCGCTGTGACCTGAACAAAGATGAAAGAAACGTTGAAATTGAGTGGTTGTGATGTGAAATGTGTGTGTGCTGGTGGGAAAATGAATGAGAGAGGAAGAGAAGGAGTTGCAATTTTGATGAGTGACCTGTGGTAAAAAACAAAGCTATGGTAGACTTGGATTGTGTGGGTCTAGAATTTTCTAATATATAAATTTAAATTTTGAAAAAGGTCAAGGTATGTGTTTTTGTGACGTATGGTCCATCTGAGGGTAATGTTGAAGAGAGTGCAATTTTTTGGGTCATCTGAATGATATTTTGGATGGGGTGAGTAGAAGCTTTCACAGATTGATAGTTTTTGGGGACCCCTGAATGGTTGGATAGGTGATGAAAAAAAGGGATGGTATAAACAGGTGGTTTTTGGGGTGGCGGGAGAATGAGAATTGTAGGAAGGTGATTGATTTTTCTGTAAGAAGAGAGGTATGTGTGTAAGTATACTTTTCTTTTAAACACAAGAGTATCCATAAGTATACTAGAGTTGGTGTAGGTAGAGATGGTATCGAAGTGAAAAGTATGATTGATTTTGTGTTGGTGAAGAAGGAGATGTTGAAGTATGTGTTGGATGTTAAAATCAGTGAGGGGGTTAGGAATGGGATTATCGGATCATTATGTTGTTTTATGTAAAATTAAGTTAGTGGGGCTTGGATGGAGAGGAAGGTGATACGAAAGGAAGTAGGTAAATTAAGAGTGAGAAGTTAAGTGAGCAAGACAATAAGGATAAGTATGTAAGAGCGCTCGCTAGTAAATCGTTTGAATGTGAACAAGTTGATACTGAACAAATCTGGGGGCAAATGAAGGAAGCAATTGTTAGTAGTGCAAAGGAAGTAGGTGGATGTGCTAAAGTAGGAAGTAAGAATGTTAACAGTGAGTGGTGGAATGAAGAGGAGATGCAAAAAAGCGGTTAAATGTAAAAAAGAAGCGTGGTTGAATGAACTAAAAGGCAATGATGAACGACTCAAAAGAAAAGATGCTTGGAATTATATATCAGGAGGAAAAAAGAAATACTAAAAGGTGTATACGTAGGAGAAAACAAGAGGTAAATGAACAGTTTGGAAGGAGGATGAATGGGGACTTACAAGGGAATAGGAAGCTCTTCTGGGAAAAGGAAGCGGAAAGGTTAGAAAATGAGAATAAAGGGGAATTTGCTTAAGAATATGAATAGGGGATGGTGCTTTTGTAAACTGATGAAATGGTTGTGAGAGGAGTGTGGAAAAGAACACTTTGAAAATTCTGCACAATATTTACAGTAATGAAGAGAGGGTGATAGTGAATGTGTGTGGGTTTGATGGTGCATAAGGAATAGGTATTTTGGGATGAGGTTATTAGCAAGGAAGGAGGTAATGGGTAGAGTAAAAAAGTTGAAAGAATGGTAAATCTGCAGGTATATGTGAAATTACTGGTGAAATGATTATCAGACAGAGGCGAGATGGTGATTGATTGGTTATTTGGAAAGTTGTGTATAATAAAGGCGTTTATGAGGGTATAGTTTTTCCAGGATTGGAGGAGAGGCGGTAATAGGTACCGCTATATAGAAGGGTAAGGGAGAAAAAGGGAAAAACTGTAGAATTTATTGGAATAAGTTTTATTTTTGAGTGTTGTAAGGGAAAAGAGTATAATGCTGGTATTATTTGGTCCGAAAGAGTTGCGTCAGTGACTGAGGCGACTGATTGGTGATGAAAAAGGTGCCGTTTTAGGAGTGGA
>JABUQX010024817.1:57500-68168 GCA_015478945.1 Trachelipus rathkii | reverse complement strand
TATTTTTATTATTTCTTATTATTAATTTCCATGCTTTTTACCTTTCTTGGACAACAATACATTCTATTATATATCTTTTCTAGCCATGGTGTCGTTTTGCATGTTTTGAATTAAATATATATATATACTATTATATTTATATATAATATATTATAAAGTATAATATATAAATATATATATATTATATATATAATATTATATAATATATATAATATATATATTATATAATATACAAAATTGTATACTGTTTGGGGGGGGGGCAACTTGCCCCCCCTAATCTTGGCGAAAAAAAATTATGAACCTTATATATGTTTGCCAGACGACGTTTTTAAAGGGTTTATTAGTAGAAAAACTGAAAAAATACATCAATTGATAGATAATGGAAGTAGTGATTACTAATTATAAGCGTATTAAAAACGTATTATATTATTTTTCTAAAGTTTTAATGTGTTTTCCTTTCATATTGGCTTAAAGTCAACTAGATTTGTGCTTTTACAGCTAACTTCTTCTGACTTATCTCAGCTAGAACACTCTTCAGTATGTCGATCATTCTGGCGGCTTGGCCAAAGCTGATTAAATCACACAGAAATCGTACCTGTTGATATTCAGTTGAAGACAACACATCAAAAAAATTAATTGCAGAAAATAACAAGAAATATTACTAGTCAATTTTTGAAAGTACCATAATTTTTCTGCGGGAACCCTGGGACTACCTTTAAGAGCGATAAAGACCTGCATGAGGGAAATTTTTTGAAGACCTGTTTAAGCTGCGAATAGAATGTGGTGATGGGAATTGAGAAGAACATATTCAAGGACAGAAGAATGGCGTCTGGACGTCTCCGATGATTCAAAAGAACTTGATCAATTTGTTATGGATTATCATTTAAAAAAACCATAATTGTCGCCCGGGGCAAATTTTTTTTGTAATCATTCCATATTGGCAGAATGAAAATGCGGATTTGTCAGGGCAACGTAACAATTCATTCCCTATTTAGCATTAAAGGTTTTCCGATCTGTTGAAAAAATGGACTGTTCGAGAAGAAGAATTCTTATGAGGTTTGAAGTTCTTGACAGTTCCTGAACCATTGCCCAAAACATATGATGTTGGTTTTTAGAAAAGGGTTTGAAGCAGAGTCTATTAGCGTTGGTCATGGGTACGACAGCTGCGCAGGCATTGGCAGGATACAACATAGGTTTCAAAAAATGAAAAAACAAGATTATATTTTCACTGTGTAAGCCATCGGCTTAATTTTTTCTCATTTAATGACCTAAACATTATTCCAGAAATTTGAAGAAACTATTATGCCACAATAAAAGACAAAAACTTTTCAAGACTAAGACCTAAACAGAAAATACATTCCCAATTGCCTAAAACTATTGGGAAAACCGTTGGGACTCAAACAATATTTCATAGAATTGGCTATTTTTCCATTACAAAATGATAAAAATTGTTGATGGCAACAATCCAAACAGAAAAAACAGCTGTTCTATTATTCTGTTTGAACAGTAGTTGGGAAGTTACTAGATAGAAAGGTGGGACGTTACATTGAAATTTACGTTCATAGAAATACGTACACGTGTGTACGCATGGTATGTATGGTTATGAGTGTATTATATATATAATATATTTTATATATATTACCCCTGTTCCCCCCTTTTTATATATATATATTTTATGTAATATATTAATATGTGTGCACCGTAGGTGCACACATCCGAGTGTATGTTGATGACGCAGTTCATCAACATTACACGAGTTGTTCATTACACACAGATGCCTACACATACACATTCACATACACATACCACACACACACACACACACACACCACAACACACACCACACACACCTACTTACGTTAACCCTTTCCCCTTTCTCTTCTATCCCTCCATCTCTTTACCCCCACCCGCTATTTCTTTTCTCTTCAGTTACTATGACTACAATTGTTTACCCTACCCCCCTTTGGATGTTGTCATGACTACATCATCATTGCCCCTACCCCCCTTTTGTTCTTTCTCTCTCTCGCACACACACACACACACTTTCGTTTCCGCGCGCGCCCGTTTTTCGCCCGTCCGACTTGGTCCCGCAGTCGCCTTTGCACCGTGCCCCGCTTTCCTGCCTCCGCCACCGCCTCTGCCGCCGCCACCCTCGGTTTCGCGCGTTTATACTCAGTTTTGGCTTTCGTTCGCAACTCGTCGGTTGAGGAGATCGGGGGGTTTTTTTTATCTCTTACGCCCACCTTTCCCTATTCTCTAAACTCCCACCTATAAAAATTGGACAGGAGGAATCGAATCCCGTCCTTTCGGCTGCTCGAGCACGGTGATGGTCACAGTTCGTCGGAGACGTATCTGACCGTGCTAAGCGGCCTTTCCAGTCTAAATCTGAATTTCTGTTATATAGAAATTGGAAGTTCAAAATGTGTACTTAAAAAACGGAATTAAAATAAATTTTCCCATGCTTTTTTATTTCTGACTTCACGGTTCAATTATAGTGTATATTAAACCGTGACTCAAAGGGATTAAAAAGCTTACCTTTTTTCTTCAAGCTCTGACTTGAGTTTTTTATAATCTTTTGAAATGTGGCGTGGTATAAAAGAAAGACGGGTTTCTTGTCAAAATGAAAGCTTTATTATATATATATATTCTATATATTATATATATTAGTATTATATTAATATATATATATATATATATGATAATATATACTATATATATATATATATTAATACTATATATATATATATATATATATATATATATAGTATATATATTATAATATATATATATATATATATATCTATATTATATAATATATCATTAATATTATAATATATTATTATTATTATATATATATATATAATTATATATATATATATAATATATATAATATATAGTTATATATATAATATATATAATTATATATAAATATATATATAATATATATACTATATATAATATATATATATATTATTATTAGTTATATAATATAGTAATATATAATATAATTAGTATAATATTATATATATACTATATATCATATATATATATATATATATAATATATATATAATATATATATATAGTATTAATTATTTGTATACTATTGTGTACGTAATATATATATATACAGGAACTACGATGCTATATAGGAAAATATAAAAGTACATATATATTTATCTATATATATTATATAATATATATTATATATATAATATATAATATTATATATATATATATATATATATATATATCTCAGATAATTTATTTATGTATATATATCATATTTATTTATTATTATATTATTACTCCTGTATTATTATTATTATTATTATTATTATTATTATTATTATTATTATTATTATTATTATTATTATTATTATTATATTATCTTTATTATTTCCATTTATTTCTTCTTTCTAGTGTGTTTTAAATTCCTGTTCCTCTTTTCTTCTTCATTCTTTTTTTTTTTTTTTTTTTATTTTTTATTTTTTGTTCTCATCACAAAAATCCACAGCAAAAAAACAACAACAACAACAAACGCAGCATAACAACAACAACAACAACAACGCAAGGCAACAACAACAACAAGAACAACAGTATCAACAACGACAACAAACAAACCAACAACAACAACAACAAAAACAGACCACCGCCATGACAAGCAAGACAAAAAAGAACAACATGAAAGCTACCATCACCCACAAAAGCTATTGAAAGTATTGAACCAGGGAGTCGCATAGGGCATTAATGCAACGACGCATTTGATAGCATGATGCATCATGCATCTTATGCATTGATGCATCGAAAGCGTAATTGCACCACAACACCAGCACACACACACACACACACACACACACACAACACAACCACACACACACCACCACACACCACACACACACACACACACACCACCACACACACACACTATTATTACTGTTATTATTATTATTATTATTTTATTATTATTATTATTATTATTATTATTATTATTATTATTATTATTATTATTAAATTATGTTATCATTAATTTATAAGTTGAAAACGCAACGTTCGTAATAGAATAAATTATTATTATTATTTTACTCTACAGCAGATCGTTAAAAAACATACGTTCCCTGTCTTACTATGCGATCGGCCGATGTAACCCTATCTAATTCCACCCTCCACTGTGGTTGTCAAGAATTATAAATGGCCCCTTGTGTTTGGTGACGTCAGCCTTATCTCTATTACCTCTACACTGTGTTTTGGCGAGAATTATATACGATCCCTTGTGAGTCTAAGCTCGTTTCAAACTATAGTCGCTCTAGCTGTTGAGCTGTGAAGAAGTTCTCTACCCTGTCTTAAAAGTGTACCGCTTCCAGAAAGAACACAATATGATTCGTCTTAATAGGTATACCTCTGTACAAGACATCATTCAGTGGGAAGTTAAGATACCTGGTTGCGAAGCTTGCTTTTTCTTATATAAAGAAACACCGAATGGGGAACTGAACATTCTTCAACGTGTGTTTAGTAATTTCATCATATTTACAACACACGGGCGTGTTTACACTGAGTCCGAATGAATTACTATGTGTATATGTAAAACACATCGAAGACACTGGCTTAAACTGATTACTTAAACCCTAATGCGGTTTCTTAACTAACTCAGAAACACAGTTATCGGCCAGCGCAAAGAGCAAAAGGAAAAAACAGCTTTACTCTTAACTTCTCTAAACATGCGAACCACCATCCGGCGTGGAAAGTTAGACTATGGGAAATGGGACTAAGTGGTTTTAGAAGCATTTTGAACGTTACTTTCACATGGATTCTCATCTCAGGAATTACAGCGGTCTGAAGTGTATGGTTCAGAGGTAGGCGGAGGGTGCTAAGGCTCATGAAGAGAGTTGAGTGTGTTAATCTAAACAGTAAACAGATCGTTCATTATATGTTATATGAGAAATACTTACACATTCAAGAAATGGATGGTTTGATTGTGCTGCTACTTTATTAAAACGTATTCCTAGACACTTAGTCGATGGGCAGAAAGACAATTCATTACATCTCTCTTAGAAAACGCATGGGCTGAAGCATCTATGCTTCCCGATTCCAGAGGCCAACCATTTACATGATATCTGCGAGGAGCTTTTTACATATGTTGCTCTTCGGACGGCATCCGGTGGAGACACATAGCTTACATGATAGACAACGACGTAAAATGAACTGGCATTATTTGTGAAAGATTCTACAGAGTATTAGATCTTGAGTCTTCGTGAAGTTTCTGTGAATGTCTATATCAGTGTTATATACCCTTATAAATATTTTTAATATTATTGTAAATGTAATTAATGTTAAAATATTTAATATTCCAGTGAGTATATTTAATGTTAAAATATGTAGGTCTGCGATTATTAAAGTTCTAGGTATGTAGTAAAGGTTTTAACTGAAGTTCTTGCTTTAACATCGTCGAGTAAACGTTCGTGTTCATATTATAATATATATATTATACTTTATATATATAATATATATATACTATATATATATATAATATATATATATATATATATATATATATATATATGCTCTCACTATAGCTTCGAAAGTTGCATTGTACATCGAGCACGCTACGAGCATGGATGTGGGTAAATTCATGTTCTTCAGCCCTGCTACATGCATGGTGGCGGGTCCTACAGGCTGCGGGAAAACCTTTCTGCTGTTAAACATATTAAAGGGATGTGGAATTTGAGGCAATACACCTGGTGAAAATAATCGTGCGCTATAGTGTATCCAGGAGAAGGTTTAATGAACTATAAGTAATATAGTAGAATTCCTATGAAAGGTGTATTTACCGATATTAATCATTGAGAAGAAATTTACAAGGTCATAAAGTTACTAGTTCTGGACGGACTGCTGCACCAAGTTAAACGAAAAGTATAGCTGAGACGTTACGGTGTATTCCGCATCATTTACAATATATCTGTATTTTTCATTACCACAGAACATTTCCTTTCATCAAAAGCAGGGCAATGAGAGACCTGTTCTTTAACAACTTCCAGTATTCTACGATCCTGTTTGCTGGTCAAAGACAGAGAATTATGAGTCAGAGTCAATGTATCTTAGGGTCACAGATGTTCCCGTCAGCAAGAAAAGAGTTCTTAAAGGTATATAAAGAAGTTACTTCAGGCCCGTACGGATACTTTGCTGTTGTGAACTCACCCTGGAACACTGCATAGGTCCTTGCTCCGGCATAAACATTCTACCGGCTATTTGAGGTAGAAACTGTTACATTCCGAATTAATGAAGTAGTTTAGTTGTAAAAGTATTTGCCTCTTATAAAAAAGATTTTAAAACAGCTGAAACCGGCCTGAAAGCGCAAAAATAATCTGTGATGATTGGAGAAGTTCATCCATGGTGCTATGTGACTCTGCTTATAATTCTTATAAAGGGATGATTCCTTTTAGCACAGGCCTCAGAAAGGTAAAGCTGGTCTTCGACATAGAAAACACCATTAAAAAAACTCTCCCGTAACATAAAGCATCTGAAAAATAAAAAGAGAAGGTGTTGCAGAAGGGGGTGGTGTATTCCTGCCTCTACTTTTCTCAGTTATTGCTCCTCTGATTACCAAGTGGATATCTTCATAATGAAGAAGGTCGCTGTATTACCGTTTAACGAGTATGAGAAAATGAAATGTAATACTACTTCATCGTTGCAGAGAGCCCACACTCAGCGCCTACACAACCACAGCCTTACGGGGTGTCGTCCTCACTGCAATTTCCACCCCCAAATCATCAGCATCATTTCTCTCTAGAGAATCAACAACCTTTGAGTCCTGCACAAATTCAGCAGCCAGCTCTGCCTTACAGCTTGATCGACCCTAAAGTTGAACAGATAAGCAATTACGAGCAAGAGGTGTATCGGATATTAAATTCAGACATTAACATCCATGAGAAGCGTATCTTATACCAAGATGCAATGCAGAAATTATTAAGTCTCAAGGATTTGCATCTAAAGGGACCACTAAATAAGTCTGACGTAAAGGAAACAATTTTGCCACAAGAAGTAAAACCTGAGATGAAGATAGAAGACAGCTTAAGAAATATCCTAGAGGAGAGCTTGCCAGCCAGGGCTCGCCGATCAGGTCTAACTCTCTATAATATTTTAAAAGAACAAATAACTTGGAATGAGTTAGGCCAAATCATTATTGATGATGAGATAGTTAAAGGGTCAAACATTGTGGATTTAATATCTGATCTCTCACGCGATTGGAAGAAGAGAGCTGTAACAGGATGGCCTACAATCAAGCAAGAGCTTCAGACTATAAATTTTCCACGCTCTTTAATCTTGAACACACGCAGATTAGCAGACTTGGATGATATTCCTAAAACGCCAAGGCCTGATTCTAGTCCTTCAGGCATGTCCTACGCTTCAGATAAATTCAAACGGGTGGTTAAAGGAGGAATAAGAAAAAAACCGTACGCCAGTCTTAAATGGATTAATTCATAGTCACGCTGTGGTGTTATTAATATTATTAATTCAATATAGTATATATATATATACTATATATATAGTATATATATATATATTATTAGTATATATATAATATAATTTATATATATAGTATATATATAATTATAATATAAATTTTGTTCATTGTTCTAATTTGCTCACTTGTGAAGAATAATAAATAAAATTTCATCTGTTAATTATTCTATTTTATATTTCCTTTTACCCATATATATTATATTATATATATAGTAATATATATATATATATATATTTATATATTATATATATATTATATATATATATAATAATATATATATAATATATATATATATTTATATATTATTATATATAAATAAATAAGTATATATAATATATATATTATATACTATATTATATATATATATATATATATTATATATATATATATATATATATATATTATATAATATATATATATATATATATATATATATATATATATATATATATATGTTTTTCATTTATGTCAGTATACACCATGGAGGCTAAGGAGGTGGTTGATAAGTATTATTACGATGTGAAGGAGCCTAATAGCTACGGAGGATTCACAAGGTTTGCCTCGAGGTTTCCGGACATTAGCCGGAAAGAGTTGAAAGCATATTTAGAGGGCGAGGAGGCTTTCACTCTACATAAACCTTTTCGCGAAAAAATTTTCCTACCGGAAAACCAAAGCCCCCTTGCCTCGATAGCGTATGGCAGCTGGATTTATCCGAAATGGTTAAATACAGCTCGTACAACGAAGGATATCAATACATACTTTTCACCATTGATGTGTATTCTAGATATTTATGGTTAAAACCTTTAAAAGATAAAAAGTCAGGTACTGTATCTGACGCATTGAGAGAAATTATAGAGGGTGACAGGCGATGGCCAAGAATGCTGTGGACGGACCAAGGCACTGAGTTTCTAGGTCGAGAATTTCAAGAATTAGTTAAAGAGCACGACATGGGGTATTACAATACATTCTCAGTGAATAAAGCAGCTATAGTTGAAAGAGTACAGCGTACTATCAAGGAGAAAATGCACCGGTACTTTACCCGCATGAACACTTTTAAGTATATTGACATACTACAAGACCTTGCTCATTCTTATAATAGATCGTTCCATAGAACTATAAAATCTACCCCTCTAGAAATGTCGAAAATAAAGCCTACGACGGTGGATCATTCACAACGAAGAGTCAGGAAAATAAAGGATAATTCAGGTGTGTGCTTAGGCGATTATGTACGAGTCTCCAGACAGGCGGAAAGGTTTAGGAAAGGCTACGAGTCAGGGTGGTCTACAGAGGTTTTCAAAGTTCACAATATTCGAGACTTCCCTTACGATGGCTTAAAATTATATTATTTGGAGGATTTATACGGTGAAAAAATAAAAGGAGGTTTTTATAAACAGGAAATACAAAAAATACGCTTCAATCCTGAAAGTAATGTGTATAAAATTGAAAAGATATTAGGCTCGAAAGGAAAGGGGCGAAATAAACAGTACTTGGTTAAATGGGTAGGATATCCTGACAAGTTTAACTCGTATATAAAAGCAAGTGAAATTAAGAATCATTAATCAGTATTCATTGAGACCATGGCGAGTACAGATCACTTCTATTTAACTCTGCCTTCATCGGCTTCGATGAATCTACATCCTGATAATAAGCTCTCAGACTTCACGACAGAGTTACTGAACCCTATTGACATTGAAAGAGACGTCTATGAAGTCGGGCTGTGTGAAGTGATATTAAATACAGATGTGGAAAATGTCCCGCATAATCTTTTTTGGATGCATGTTTACAGAAGTGTAGATTGTGTTGAAACTATATTGGATGTGAAGAACACAGGCGCTTTAAACCGTGTCACTATGGGAACAAGAGAATACTTTTATGAAAGAATTGCAATGAGGAAATCCTATTTTAAGTCAGTTCCTGCAATGTTCAGTTATTTAAATACGCTTTTAGCGACTAGTAATATGTGTAGAGATCTAATTTACAATACAGATATTCATCCCTCTGATGATGAAGTATTAATTACTTTGAGATCAACGGCAGGCATTAACCTTAGAGACATCGATGTGTTTTTCCTCAGGAGATCGTCATGGCAGCGGAAACACGTTCATGAACGTGAAGGTTGGTTAGATGTCCTCCATGATGTACCTACTATGCTGAAAAGGGTTATGAAAACAGTAGAAAACGAACATATAACCAAGGAGGAATTAATCGACGAGCAGGACAGGGTGTTACATTATACTTGTATCACCTCCGAGATGCTCAAACATCCTGGTATGGCATATGTTTACACTGACATAGTGGAACACCAGGTATGTGGGGGACATTACAGCTCCGCTGTTAAGAGTAGTTTATTTTCCTCAAGAGAGTAAGGTAATAACATTCCCAAATGTGCACTATCTCACACTGAACAGATCATTGATCGGTTCTATAAGAGTACATATAAAGGACGTGGAAGGTCGGCCATACCCATTTACGAAGTGGAACATTGGATGTGTAAAGTCAACATTAGAAAAGAAACGAACAATCATCAGCTATAAAATGATGGATCATTTTTTAATCAGAATTGAAAATCTCATCTATATGCTACTGGAATTCATTCAAGAAATAGATGACTCTGCAGGATATATAAGGGACATAATCAATTGCATTTTTTCATTCATTGGTATACTCTTGCAGTGTAAAGATAGTATAGGAAAGAAGCTCCAGTTACATAAGTAATAACCATGGAGAGAGTATTCATTGGATCGAGATCACAGAGAGGATACGGTCTTGGAGGATTTTTCACTAAGCTATTGCGAAGCGCCATCCCTGTGTTTAGAAGAGGGGGTGAATATCTAGGTAAAAAAGCTATAAGAACAGGCCTGCACACGATGCAAGATATAGCGACAGGAGCCAATCCTCGTGCTTCATTAAAAAGGCGGATTGCCGAGGTTTCCGACGAGATGCTCGATGACGTTAAACGCAAAATAAGACGTAGAATGACAGGTCAGGGCAGGTCTAAAGTTAAAGGACGCAGGAGTGTCACAAGTAGGAAAAAGCCAAAGATGAAGAGAGCTCTGAAGAAGAAGCAAGTCCGCAAGAAAATCACAGTGCGGAAAAACCCTAAGGCTAGAAGGCCCAAATCTACAAAACGTATTGATGTATTCACCA
>JABUQX010024817.1:42500-50000 GCA_015478945.1 Trachelipus rathkii | reverse complement strand
AAGAGGGATTAAGTACTATTAGAAGAGAAAATTTTCTTTATATAATGAAATTATGCTGGGAACATGATAAACTCGTACGAGTATTTGCCTCCAGTAAGTGACTTTTATAGTATGAAACACATCTACACCCCACACACACACCGACATATATTATATATATATATAATATATATAATACTATATATATATTATATATATATGTTATATATATATATATAGTATATATATATATTATATAATATTATATAATCTATGTACTATACTTCTGCCCCTGCCACCTTAAATTGGAGGCCATACTGCTTCCAGGGAAGCGGCCGCCGCCACGTCGGTTTCCACAGGTCAGTAAAGATTAGAAAGTCGCACGAGGCGTCGATAGCTGGCATCTCAGAAGGAGGTGCTCTATTGTATTTTGAGAATTGTAGCATCTGTGTAAGTGGGGGAGTGACGTTTCTAGTTTAAATCTATGTTATATGTGAAGATAAGTCTCGGGTGTTTGACCCGATTCGTGCAACCGAGCGAGGCCGTTTGGCTCTTTGGACAGCGTTTCTTCCTCTAGGGAAAGTTTTGGAGGGGGTATTTAATAAAAGATGTTATGTTGGCGTTGTTGAAGTGAGTTTTTGTTAGGGGTATGCGATTTGTGAAGTCCATCGGCCTGATTGAGGGGCGGGGAATTTATATATAAATGTTGTAATAGAATTAGATGCTCGGTGAAGAAGGGGGGTTTTAGTTTGTCGAGGGGATGGAAGAGAATTTGTACAAGTGCTTGGGTTTGCGTGTCTTCGATAGAATTGATGTCCCACCATCTCCAATGTGTGGAAATGGGAGGATGGAGGCTTCATCGTGTAAATGTGGATCTTTGGGTGTTTAGTGCAACCTGTGATATTCTAAGGCTGTGTTTGGGGAGAATTGATAGTTTTATTGTATTTTGATTTTGAGGGAGTGCTGGGACCATTCGCTGAGGAAGCGTAGGTTTAAGTTTGTTCTAAGAAGTTGCTTATAGATAGTAGTAAGGTGTGTTTACTGTCGCTGAAGTTGTTGGGAAAGGGTTCGGAGGGTGTTTAGTTTTCGATTGAGGTTAGTGGAAAGTGATTTGTCAATATGGGGGACACGTCATGTGGTGTCATATAAGTCTAGTATTTTTAAGGAGTCTGTTGATATATATATTATATATAATAATATATATATATAATATAATATATATATAATATATATATATATATATATATATATATATATATATATATATATATATATATATAAATATATATATATTAAAATATATATATATATATATATAATATATAATATATATATATATTATATATATATATATTAATATAAAAATTACAATAAATTTTGAGTAAAATTAAAACAAAGCTGTTACGTTGTCCCTCATATTTGAAGACAATTTCCGATATTTTGGCAATTTTGATATTCCGCCAATAGACAGAAAAATGGCCAATGTACTTGTGGATCTTATTCCAGATTGTTCACATCATTAAAAATAACTGCAATGTAAGAAATTAAAAAGCATTTTAAGAATTAAATGTAAGTAAAACCAGTTGATAGATTGTGTTAATTTTATTTGACAGGATTGAAACACTTTATGATTAGGTCAAGGAATTTGGCTGTTGTCTGTTGGCTGTTGGCTGTTGGCTGTTGGCTGTTGGTGTTGGCTGTTGGCTGTTGGCTGTTGGCTGGTATGAATCGAACTTTGAAGCCGGCTATCCTTCAACCTGACGCCACCAAGTGCACACGACCGAGTTTAATTCATGCCCTTAGGAATTTAAGTCACACAGCTATGTGAATAATATTATATATATTATATATATATATAATCATATATATATATATATATATAATATATATTATATTATATATATTATTATATAAATTATATATATAATAATATATATATATATATATATATATATATATATATATATACTAATACTATAAGCTGCGTATTCACAGCTGAATGTAAAATAAATATTAAAAACTTGTATCCAAAACTTTCTCGCTCATTTGTTTGATTCTGGCCAAAAATCGATAGTGATACCTGTCAAACCTGTCTAAATGGAGAAGGTGAAATTTAAATAATAATATAATTTTTAGAAAGTCTTACCGATCCCAGTGTTTGTAAATTAATTTTTCCATCACTGTCGGTTTCCATTTTTCTCAGACGGTTTTTGTCCATACGAATAAACAGATATTTGACGACCATCAGTTCTAACTTTTGATATGTAACAAGATGCAACTTGATATTGTATTTCCGACTTTAAGGCATTAAGAGCATATATACTTAGAGTGTTTCACACATACACATTACACATACACACTACACACACACATACACACACACAATACACAATACACATACACACACACACACATATATATATATATATATATATATTATATATATATAATATATATATTATATATATATTATCATATATATATATTATATATATATATATAATATATAGTATATATATAAGAGAGAGAAGAGAGGAGAGAGAGAGAGAGAGAGAGAGAGAGAGAGAGAGGAGAGATGAGAGAGAGAGGAGAGAGAGAGAGAGAGCGAGAGAGAGAGAGAGAGAGAGAGCCTACCGATTTGAGATTCCGACGTCTGCAACCCTCGACCTTTTTTAGTATTTGAATTTCTTCGTAAAAACAACTGATTTAATTCTCCCCCGAGTTTAAGATGAGAATAACTCCATTTTATTTCATATATAATATATATATATATATATAATATATATATATAATATAATTAGATATATATATTTATATAATAATATAATATATATATATAATTATATATATATATATATATATATTATACTATATTATATATATATATACTTATATATACTCAGTATATATATATATATATATATATTTATATATATTTCATTAAACCTTGTTTTCTCTATCCATGGTATAATAGGTAACTTGTCTGACATTCTCAAAAGTTCCCGTCTAGAATGTGATACTGTAATCATAACAGCAAAGTAATATATCAAGAACAAGAGCCTCAACGTTTGACCGCATATAAAAAGCAATATCATTCTTCATCAGTGGAGTAGAAATTACACGAACAGGGCGAAAATTGACAAAGATTGTGTTCAAACAACACTGAAGTTAGGCAACGATCGTTAAAGATAAACTCCGTTCCATTGTGAAAATCTTATTTTCACGAACTACGTAAACCTTAAACATGTAATAATTATCACTAAAGTATAATCAGAAAAAAGACAAGCAGCTTGAGATAAAGTTGTTGTAAACATTATAAAGTTTATGTAAAAGAAGTCTTTGAAATTAGTAACTCTATTTGAAAAATTTTGTAGTTCCAAAATAGGGTGGATTTATGGATGGATAACACCGCTCTTGATGAACACCTACATTCCGGTCTATTTGTTTAACTGTCAAACATGTATAATATACATCGTTACCTTAAATAAACACCTGAGCATTTTAGGCAATTTTATGAAAACTATGGTTCAGATGTTTTCTTTCAAGTATGGTATCTTTTCAAGATGATAATATAACCATACCACAGGCCTGGCAGATTAATCTTGGTTCAAAAGCACCAAGAAGACTTCCAACTCCTTTCCTGGACACTAAGATTACTTTTCTTAAATATCATCGAGCAACTATGAGCAATTTCCTTGATCAGATTTCTTCTTTCAACATATCTAAAGCAACTGGAAGATGTTTGGATTTTAGACTGGGACATTATTTCACTGGTGGAAACTATTCAAGATGTATTTTCTCAAGAAGAGTAGAAACTATATTAAATTCAACAGTGGCTCAACCAGCGCTTTTATTTTATGAAGAAATACTATCCGTTTTCTTGGTGTTCATATCATTTTTTACACTTATACTCTCTCTCTCTCTCTCTCTCTCTCTCTCTCTCTCCTCTATCTCTCTCTCTCTCTCTCTCTGCTCTGCTCTGCTCTCCCTCTCTCTGCTCTCTCTTCTCTCTTCTCTCTCATCTCTCTCTCTCTCTCTCTCTTTCTGAAATTTATTAATATTTCTGTCTAAATATTTATTAATCTATCTATCTATCTATCTATCTATCTATCTATCTATCTATCTATCTATCTATCTATCTATCTATCTATCTATCTATCTAATCTATCTATCTATCTAGGGATGCATGCTATCTATCTATTCTATCTATCTCATCTCTCTATCTCTCTACTCTTCTCTCTGTAATTATATGATATATATATATATATATATATATATATATATATATGATATATATAATATAGAATATATATATATATATATATTATATATATATATATATATATATATATATATATATATATATATATATATATATATATATATATATATAGATATATATATTAGTTATATATTGTATATTATATATATAATAATATATATATATATATATATATATATTATATATATTATATATATATTTATAAATATATATATATGAGTAATATATATATATAATAATATATATAATATATATATATTATTATATAATATAGATATATATATATATATATTATATATATATATATATATTATATTATATATTATATATATAAAGATTACGTTAAGCTAAATAACGTTCTGAAAATTGAAAGATTTTCATTTTACTTCATAGTAAAGATGAAAAAGGAGCTAAATATAGTTTATAAAATATTGACTAAGAAAGCAAGAACAGAAGAGAATCAAGGATCGCGAAAGAGAAAAGAAGAAGGGAAAACTTAAAATAGGATATGTTAAAGTGCGTTAATTTGTTAAAGGATTATTCCGATGAATAAGAGAAAAGAAGGAAATAAAGAAAAAAAAGAGATAAAAAACAAAAGTGACAAAAAAAAAAAAAAATTATATCCAATATGTGAATAAACAGTTCTTTTATTCAAGCATTTAAATTATATATTCCTAATGAGCCTCAGTGGCACAGGTTTGGGACACTCACCTAGCAAGTGAAGACGCGAAAGGGATCGAGACAAGTGGGTGAATAACGTGAGGAAATTCTCTCTCCCATTACTCTTAACCTCGGTCACTTAGCTTTAAAATAAGCACTAACATTTACGAAACTCTTACTGATGAAACAAGTGAAACAACATCAGAGAACATGAGTAGTAAGGCAAAGATGTGTTGTAAAACCGTGAAAGAAGCCAAAGGATCCTCCGAAAGGTTCCCATTGGCAAAAGAAAATCTCTCTTCTCTCTCTCTGCCTCTCTCTCTCTCTCTCTCTCTCTCTCTCTCGTCTCTTCTCTTCTCTCTCCTCGCTGCTCTCTCTCTCTCTCTAAGTAAAATAAATACAATTTCCTATACTTATAATAATTCAAAATATCACCGGGTCACTAAACCTTCTCAACTGGGTCACTTGATTACAGTTAAAAACTGTTGCATCTTGCTCAACGATCCAGTGATTCTAAGTGCACATACGGTTGCTATGTATTATATTATAATATATATATATAAATTATAATATATATATATATATAATATATATATATATATATATATATATATATATATAATTATATATATTATATATATAATATATATATATAAATTATCCCTTTGTGGAGGATTAAAAGAATTCCCAGTAACGTATGTTCCCAGAAAGTAATGTTTGCGTGTCGTAAGAGACGACGAAGGGACAGAGGGAGGGAAGTGGCGCTCTCTTGCGCGAAGAGATGTTTACCCCCATTGGGCATTGAGTGTAGGTAATCCCAGGACACTCCGTGCCAATAGTTCGCTCCTCGTTGCACGCACATCCACACATTTATTCTCTCACAAGGAGTCAGACTCTATCGTATCAACATAAATATAACTCGACTAATCAAACCACTTACTAAGACACATTACCAGTCAACAACCCCTATATTTCATAGTCTCATGAATGTGATGGAGGAGAGGGCAATTCCCACAGCGTATGTTCAGCTTGTTCATAGGAGAAAGAATAATGGAAAGTGAGTTGGGTTTGGGCCCACTACCACTTATTTATACCTAGGTTATCCTTATTCGTGCCTCGGATACTAATTGTGACGCACCTTACCTCACAATCTGTGAGAATAAGGGAAAAAAGGGAAAAAATATATATTATATATATATATATTAATATATATATATATATATATTATTATATATATAATATATATATAAAATATAATATATATATATATATATATAATAATTATAATATTGAAGTTTTACTTTAATTTTGTAACTTTATGCTGAATTTTGCTACGGAAAGGATTTTAAGTTTATTTTGCCCTTATAATAAGAAATTTGTTATATATATGTAAATATATATATATATGTTATATATTATATATATATTATATATATTATATTATATTAATAATAATAATATATAATAATATATATATATATATATATATATATATATATATATATATAATATATATATTATAATATATATATATATATATTATATATATAATATATATTATATATATATATAATTAATATATATTAAATATATATATATAAATATATACATATATATATATTTATAACTATATATCTATATATATATAATATATATATATATATATATATATAATATAATATATATATAATATATATATTATAATATATATATAAATATTATTAATATATATATATATATATAATATATAATTAATATAAATATATATAATATTATATATATATATATATATATATATATATATATATATATATATATATATATATTAAAGACAGACCTTCCGATTCTTTCTCGTTGCCTCTGTCAATGTAATTTGTTTGATGGCTAGCGCAGTTTCTTTACGTTTCTATGAAGGTAGCTCCAACTTGCCGTTGAGATATAATAGAAACGAGTAACACCCCCCCCCCTTCCGGCCACCTTCTATGCGCTCCATCTCGTTCAGCCGATTAGAGGGAACATTTGCCATCATTAGACCTTCCGCTAGATATTATTATTTTCGCCTGTCCACAGAAAAAAAAAATGATAGATCTGATATATCTACTCTGCCCCTAGCTTTAGCAAATGGGAACTACAATATTGAGTGTTAGCTGCTGTTAGGAAATTAAATATGTAGAAAGCCATAATACTTAAGCATGTGAATTTTCTCACTGTTTTTATACCTATTTTATTATGCTTACGATATAAGCATGCCTGAACTATTTATTTTGAAATAAGATCATTTTGTGTATTTATAATATACTTTTTGAAATGAGGGTCACGGAAAAATATATATGATATTTAACTTGGTTCCGAGATAAAGGAATGAGTAACGCGGTCTAGTTCACTCCCACTTTCAAGTAATACACAAACCACCGGAACCAAACTAATTTTCCATAATTAGATCATTATATTACGCCAGTCAACCTACTCTAAAGACAAATATTCCGTTTCAATTTTACAATAATATGGAAATTAATACAAAAATACAAAACAGTATCACGTAATCATGGTTGAGTTTATTCTGTGCTTGTAGCGGTTTT
>JABUQX010024817.1:15000-22500 GCA_015478945.1 Trachelipus rathkii | reverse complement strand
TCAAGCCCCACGTTCCGAGGATATTCAATTTTGATAACACCTAAATTTGACCTGCTTTGATTGATTCTTTAAGGGCCTGTTTTTCTTTGCCATGAAACCATACATAGAAATATGGAGATATAAAAATCAAATCTCTCTCTCTATGCATGTATGTATGTATATATGTATGTATGTATGTATGTATGTATGTATATGTATGTATGTATGTATGTATGTATGTGTGTATGTATGTATGTGTATGTATGTATGTATGTATGTATGTATGTATGTATGTATGTATGTATGTATGTATGTATGTATGTATGTATGTATGTATGCTATGTTAAAGTGTATGTATGTATGTATGTATGTATGTATGTATGTATGTATGTATGTATGTATGTATGTATTCTAATGACTTTGAAGAGAAATACCTTGGTTATGAATATGCGGCCTGTTTGATGTAAACACAAACGGTTCAATTTAACATAAAAGCTACGCTCAAGAGGCCTGACAAGAGACTCGTTTATCAAGCTGAAATAATTGAAACATTCTATTCATGTCAATGAGGACGAAAATAATAAATACAATTCATTTTTCTCTGTAACAGCTATTGAGATCTTTGATTATATATATTACTATATATATATTATATAGGCAGGCGCAGTATACTATTGCTGGGTTGGTTGTTGGTTATTGTTAGCAGTTATTATTGTTGGTTATTATTGCTATTATTGCTATATATTATATAAGCATATTATATATATAAGCAACATATACATAAAGGTTGGTTATGTTGTTATTAAGGTTAAGGTTGTTACTATATATTATTATTAGTATATTATATATGGCTGGCTGCTACTAATAAGGCATATTATTACATACGTCAGCAGGCAGCATATATATATATATATATATATATATGTATGTATGTATAGGGGCGAAATCTCATTGCTTGCTTAGCATACGGGGAATGCTTAAAGCAAAAATATAATAAAACAAAATTTTGATTGTCGGTATACTGTGATTTGAGAATAAGGAAGTTAATAATTATTCTTCTTCTAATATCTTCTATTAACAATAAATTCCTGAAATTATATTTAATTTGCATCTTTTCGAGCAGCCAATGTGAATAATTATTTGCTAGCTAGTCAATACGATGCTGCTTGCGGTAACCTCGACCGCCTGACTTTAGAAGTTTAAACCGGGAAACGGGTGAGCGTATGAAATTATTCGCTGCGAAATCACCTGTGAAAGGCTGGAAACCCAACAGCAGCGTACCGTAATATGAGCGGGAGAGAAAAACCTATTTCGGCCTTTTCTTATAAAATTTGAAATTTGCAAGAACATCCTGCTTAATAGGTGGCAAAATGACTAAAAATTATAATCAAAAGTTTGATGAGATAATAGAACGTCAAATTAATCATTCAGTTTTGAAATGTTCTAAAAGTAAATATTTTTCAATTGTTAATTAAAATTTAAGTGGTAACCATATATAAGTAAAATAAGAAATAGTAGCATTAAAATAATATGGATTGTATTATGTATGTTTCAGAATACCTTTGAAAAGTTCGGTTTGGGATAATGAAACAATTTACGTATAAAAATTGAAAGGCCAATACATTATAATAATAAAAGCGTAAAAATGGATTACGAGGTTATACGTTTAGTCGTGGGGTAATTGTGGATATCCATATCAGATTTTAGCAAGAGCTTTATATAATTATATATAAGAGCATCTAGCGGCAGAAGAAGATAAAGGAGCATATATATGCTACATATATTATTATATTATACATATATATATATTATATATATATACATATATAATACATATATATATATAGCAGCATATAGCAGCAAGGTTGGCGCATATACATACATATATGTTGTTAAGATATATATATATTATATATATATATGTTATATATATATATATACAGTTAGTAGAGATATATATATATATATATATATATATATGTTGGCTACTCTGTATTATATTTAATTAAATTTGGATGGAGGTAAATAAAGAAAATAAAGAAAGTTAGAAGTTTTAAGGATCGCGAAGATCTGATCTACAGACGAAACCCAAAGTTCCACAAATTTCCTTTTTATTTTTATTTATTTAAGAAAAGAAGCAAATCTCAGAGAAAGCAATTTGGAGAGGAGTTGCAGCGAACGAGGTAAGCGTGAAATCCTTATTCTTATGATTCACGCAACCTACTCTAAAGCTTTACAAAATCGTGCGTTGCATGGGGAATGACTGTGGCAGAGAAAGGGATCACCGGGGTGAAAAACCCAGTGGTTCAATTTCTTTTTTTTCTTTTTGAAATCGTTTTATGAATTTTAATTTTAAAAATGGAACGAAAACCGAATGGAAAATCCTGGAAGAGAAGGTCACTTTAGAATAAGTTTTTGAAGTATTTTTTTTCTTTCAGTTCTTTTAATATATATATATATATATAGTATATATATATATTATTAAGGTTATATATAGCAAAGGGAAGGCAGTAGCAGTATATGCAGTATATTATTGAATATATATATTGTTATTATGGTGTATATATTGTGTATATAGAGGAGAACAGTAGCAGAAGAAATATATATTTATATATGTTTTTATTTTTTTTTCATATTTTTTTATATATATATATATATATATATATATATATATATATATATATATATATATATATATATATATATATATATATAAGTAACTAGAGGTAGAGTAGAGCACTCGCTGCGATGAAATTATCTCCCATTGGGCTTATGGTGTAGGGTTTCCCAGGATATTACAGTTCCTAATGGTTCGCCTTTCTTGCGCTCATATCCGCACTCCTCCTCCAGACAACATCTTAAAGACACTTTCACCTTATATCCAATATATCATATGCAATATTGTTCTTACACATCCACACTCCTCTTTCTGATCTCGATAACATCTACATATATCCGCATTCCTTTATAGACCCTCTTGTATGTGTGGAAAGAAGCGACCAAGCCTACAGCGTATGTTCTGCTTGTCGCAGAAGGCGACTAATGGACAGTGGTAAATTGAACTGGCTGCCAACTACCACTTATTTGTCAGATGCTGCAGCATGTCAGAGAAGGTGTGGTCCTTCGGCGAAAATGTATGAAACGTATACATGGAATGCCAGAGGAATAAATAATGAGGAGAAGAGGAGAGAGGTGATGGATGTTATTAGAAAGGGTGAAAATTTTGATTTGCTTGCTGTGACTGAAACAAAGATGAAAAGGAAACGGTGAATATATGAAAGGACAAGGTGAAAATGAGTGGTGTGGTTTAAAATATGTATGTGCTGGTGTGGAAAGGAATGAGAGGGGGAGAGAAGGAATTGCAATTCTGATGAGTGACCTGTGGTACAGAGCTATGATAGATTTGTTTGTGTGAGTATTAGAATTCTAATTGTTAAATTTAAGTTTGAAAATGTCAAGGTATGTGTGGTTATGACATATGCTCCATCTGAGGGTAATGTTGAAGAGAGTGCGATTTCTGGGATAATCTGAATGATGTTTTTGATGAAGTGCGTAGGAGCTCAGATTGATTATGTTGGGTGACCTAAACGGTTGGAAAGGTGATCAAAGAAGGGATGGTATGACACGTGGCTTTGGGATGTGGGGAGAAAATGAGAATGGTATTAATGTGATTGATTTCTGTGAGGAGAGAGGAAAGTATGTAAATAATACTTTCTTAAAACACAAGAGTATTCATAAGTAAACTAGAGTTGGTATGGGTAGAGATGGTATAGAGTGGAAAGTATGATTGATTTTGTGCTGGTAAAGGAGATGTTGAAATATGTGTTGGATGTTAAATGAATGAGGTGGTCAGGAATAGAATTATTGAATCATTAGGTTGTTTTATGTAAAATTAAGCTAGTGGGACCTTGCATGGAGAGAAAGGTGGTAAGGAAGGAAGTGGGTAGAATTAAAAGTGAGAAGTTAAGTGAACAAGGTAATAATGATAAGATATTTAAGAGGGCTTGCAAATAAATCAGTTGAATGTGAACAAGTTGAAACTGAACAAATCTGGAAGCACATGAAGGAAGTGGTTGTTAGTAGTGCAAGAGGTATGTGGATATGCAAGCCCAGTCTTTATGATTGTGCCATCAGTAAGTGATGGAATGAAGTGGTTATACAAGCTGTTAAAAGTAAAAAAGAAGCATGGTTGAATGTACTAAAAGCCAATGATGAGGTTTCAAAAGAAAGATGTTTGGAATTATATAAGGAGAAAAAAAGGAATACTAAATGGTGCATACGTAGGAGGAAAAAATAACTAAATGAACAGTTTGAAAGGAGGATGAATGGTGACTTACAAGGAAATAGGAAGCTCCTCTGAGAAAGCGCGAAAGGTTAAGAATAAGAATAAGGGGAATCTGCTTAGATTTATGAATAGGGATGGTGCTTTCGTAACTGATGAAATGGATGTGAGGGGAGTGTGGAGGGAACACTTCTATTTGATTAGGATATTATTTCAGAAAATTTTAAAACTTAACACTGATTACTATTCCGAATTCAATCCATCAATATTTACCGAATCGGCGAATTGCGAGATCAGTTTCAGATTCAGAATCAACAACACTGTTGAACGTAGTTTAAACGAGTTCATCACTGCCAGGTTTAAAGTTCGTTTCTATACACACATATCCACACACACCTAAAAACATACACAAACACATATTCCTTAAAATTACATTGTTAAAATTATCTTATTACCAAACCTTTTCATTGTAATATCGAATATATATATATATATATATATAATAGCAGGAGAGGTGTAAAGAGCAGTATATATATATATAGCAGTGCACCATAAGATGTTAGTTGGTTATAAATATATATATATATATATTATATGTAAAGTATATATATATATATATATATTATAAGTTAAGGTTAAGGTTATATATTTGTTATAAATCTTTCCCTTATTCATAAAATATGTATGTTTGTAATTTGCAAACAATCAATAAAATCTCTCAAAGGCTATAATGTAAAGGCTCCAAGCTTTATGTTTTATATTTTATATTGTAAATTAATAACAATAACAATAATAATAATAATAATAATAATAAACATAATAATAAATATTAATTAGTTATAACAATAACAATAATAACAATAATAAGAACAATAATAACAATATCAATACGTAACAATAACAATAACAATAACAATAATAACAATAGCCATGATAACTAAAATAACAATAACAATAACAATAATAATAATAATAATAATAATAATAATAATAATAATAATAATAATAATAATAATAATAATAATAATAATAATAATAATAATAATAATAATAATAATAATAATAGTTCAAAGCATATTTGTAGGTACTGGACTGTGACTATTTTTTCTGAAAAAATTTAGTTCAAAATTTTATTCGAATATTAAAATACAGTAACATGAAAATTAATAATGGCAAAAGCATACAGAAATAATAATTAATTAATATGAATCATGCAATATATATATATATATACAGAAGATGATATAGCAGCAGAGCATATTATGTTATTATTTCTATATATATAAAATTGCTGCTAACGTTGTTATATTATTGAAAACTCACTAAGCTTATTGGCTACTGGGTTGGCTGGGTTGGTTGGTTTGGCTGGGTTTGCTGTCTTTCGAAGGGATTTCATATATACATATTAATTATTGTTATTGTTAAAGAAAGAGCAGCTGTTGTTGTTATTACATATATGTTGCTGGGTTATTACATACATAAGGCTAGTTATTACAAGTTAGACAGGTAAAGGGTTATACATACATATATACATATATATATAGATACTATAATCGATCAGATTTTTTATAATCTAATCGATTTAACCTTAACATAATCAGTTCAACCTGGATATTCATTTAACAACTTCGATAATCGATTTAACCTGGACATTCATTTTCCGATTTAACCCTTTTGTTTATGCTTTGCTGTTTAAGGAAGAGAAAATAACAAATAAAGATTTTCTAAATATATATAATTACCATCATTTCTTTATACTTAAACATTCCGAACAAACTCAATATCATAGACAATTAACAAAACAATCTTTATTACAAGACAATTTAAACATACCTTTTACTAAACTCCATACATTAAATATCAATGTCTTTAATTCTAAAAATGGATAAAAATGCATACATAATCGAAAATGCCGGCCAATAAAAACACATCATTACATAACTTAATTCTTTTACAAAAAAATAATATTACAGTTACTCGCGCTCAACGAGTTGATCAATAAACCTGGAACATAGACAATCATGAAATCTGTAATAATAACCATTTTACAGTTACTCGCGCTCAACGAGTCGATCAATAAACCTGGGACATAAACAATGATAAACCTTGCAACAATAATTTCACAATTGCTCACGCTCGACGAGTCAATAAATATACCGTGAACTCATGAATCCTGAAACCTGATAAATTTTAGTCCTAATCATAACACGTGTTCGCTGAACATAGTTATACACTGCTGTCAATACTTGGCTATCAACCTTTTCCTTCCTGTTTTCTTTGTAAGCACAAACTCATTACTACTACTTGCACAAGTCGTATTACATGTCTGCGACGACTCACAACAATGTTTACATACATATACGAATAGCTTTTATGCATCTTTTACAAGCGGGTTTTCTACTTAATTCATAAATAAAGCTGACAGAATTAAAAAGTAAAACAAAACTGTACATCACTTACAAAACTGTATCCTGTTTAAATTACTCAACAGCACTTCCCAAACCGTAAGTCAGTTTCCAGATAGTCAATCTTGATCCCATCAACAGAGGAGGTAACTTTTCCACCTTACGAACTACTTTTACTTGTGTTGGTTGACAGGGTGAGCCAAAAATCGGTACCTCATTCGCACTCGTGTTTTCATTAAATAAGCTCAGACTGGTCCCCAGGCAAGTTCCTTAAAATAAAATAAATATCTGTCAACTATTTTTTTCAACTTTGGAAAAACTTTTAAACAAAATAAACTGGTCAAAACTTTTTACTTACCCATAACATGGGACCCTTTTTCTTCTTCAAGATCTCTTCAGTATACAATCTCAGGACAACTATTCCTCCCCATACTCCGACTACTTCATTTTGCATTTTCTAGTTGGTTCTTACATTCGTTACATATCTCCCCCCTCAAGTTTGGTAACACCAAACTTACAAAGAAAAAAAACAAAAAAAAACAAAGAAAAAAATAACAATAAAAAAACAGTTCTTACCAAATTCAATCTCCATACTCCCATGTTTCTGTCAACAATCGCGTGTTCTCCTCCCTTGCCTCTCTCGCTCGTCTGTCAATTTCAACTTGCTTTCTTCTTAACTTCTGGTCGTCGGTCAAATTTACATTATTCTCCTCCTCTTCCTCTTGTACATTCACCGCTTCCTGTTCACTCACTGCTTCCGGTGCACTCACCGCTCCCTGTTCAGTCACTGCTTCCGGTGCACTCACCGCTCCCTGTTCAACCTCTCTTCTTCTC
>JABUQX010024817.1:0-10000 GCA_015478945.1 Trachelipus rathkii | reverse complement strand
TACCACCGATAGTTATTTCCCAAGTACTCTGGAGCGGGAGCAGGCATTTTGGAAAGGAACAAGCAACAAGGTCACGTGATAAAAAGTGGTTTAAGGAAGAGAAGAAACGGACGAAGATGTTAAAAGTCAGTCAGTAAACTGGCAACTACAACCCTGTGTGCTACTTCCCCGAGAGAGTAAAGGAAAAATCAACCCGGAGAGATCCCCGAACTCCTGAAATCTGGCCATGTGGTTGTGACGTGATCTCGGTATATATAAAAATACACACCATAAACGGGGTTTAGGTAACCCTGATTAAAGAACAAACAGGGAGTCAAGCTCGACTTGCTAGTGAAAGAATCAAAGAGACTACAATGAGTAAAGTATACTAACGCTCAGCTTTAGTTTTAGGATACATGAAAACACCACAGAGTACAAAGAAAATTTAACCAAGTAAGACTAGGGTTCATCCTGCGTAACCTCCTTATATATTTATATTGGAAAAAATTGCAGTATTACAGATTGCTGTAACTTTGTTAATAATTAAAGAAGCAGTGCAAACCACTATAGAGAGTGGTCACCGCAGACTCCAATATAAAAAAACAAGAGAAAAATATGAAAATAAGAACAGATATTAGAGACTCAGGTGACCGTCAATTTTATAAAGAACCAGCAACTTGGCGGTTCATACTAAAACTCACCCTAATATGAAATTAGCACAAGTTTATAAAATTGGGTTACTGTATACCAATAAATTTGATTCCCAATATCTCTAAGAAACAAGTCATTAAACTAGCATGAATGCCTAAAAATAGTTGATCTCCGAAGATCGTAGTACTAAAAATCCAGTCGAGTGTGTGACTCCAGCTCGCACCAAAATATACATATTAATATCCTAATAGATAGAGATTATAATACTATGTAAATAACTTAAATACTAAACTAAATAGAAAAATATATTTATCAGGTTATTCCAAAATTTATTCCCTTTTCCTAACTGTAGTCTATATTGTTAGATTTATTATATATAGTATATATATATATATATATATATAATTATATTATATATATTATATTATATAATATATAATATATAATATATATATATATATTATATATATATATTATATATATATAATATATTATATTAATATATTATATATAATATAATATATATATATATTATATATTAATATATTTAATATATAATATATATTAATATATATAGTATAAGATTCCCAATGTACTATATGCAACTGCATTAAGTAATAAAAATTAGTACATAACCAAGTAGACATTGATAACATAATTTGTTAAGAAAAATAAGAAACTAAAAATAAGGTGATAAAAGCTAAATGTTAACTTATGAGTCCTTTCTACAGATTGATTCAGTACCCTATACACTATAATGAGATCAGGATAAAATATAGCTAACGTGATGATGGTTCAGCATAAAGTGTAACCCTAATTATACAAGACAATCGATCACATCTCTGAAGGTCCACCTGGTAACTGATGTACTCCTATGAGAGTTACAAAGATATATATACCTTATAAACATCGAAACAATTAGATAGTCAAGTGACTCCTATATTTGATTTATAAAGATACACAATAAGGACTTACATATAATAAAGTAAACAATGACATAAGTGCTTGGAGGGTCACTTCACCCCATGTAAAGAACTCAGCAACTTATGAGTTTCAATACCTTAAACCGCCATATGAAGGAATACAAAGCAAAACTGTGAATATTTATAGTATATATATTATATATATTATATATAGTACTATATCAAGTTAAACATTGATCACTCAAATATTATCAGCAAACGGACACTATTAGTAGGGTATCACTAGTAAGACCCCCAATAATAAATAATACTAAGTGAATATCTGATCATTATAAAATATAACACAGCGTCAAAAGAGCTAAGCTGGTGAGGGTCAGGGAAAACACTTGACAAGATCTTAATCTAATAAGTATTCACCAGCGCTAGTAACTGATGTCTAAATAAACTACACCTAATTATGTAAAGAAAAGTATAATATAGTGGTTTAACTATTGAATTATTATACTATCCATAGATAATTTATTCAAGGAAATCAAAGGCAAACATCAGAAGGCCAAAAATATTTATAAAGACTCGATAAAAAGCACTAATATTCCATTCGATGATTAGCACTAGAGCTCACACCTTATTATTAAATAATATTTTTCATTTAACGGTTAATCAATAATAAAATGATAAACCAACTAAGCATAACTGTTACATTATAATATATATGTATTTTTATTCTTACCTAATATATATATATATATAAAATAGTATATATATATAGATTATACATATATATAGGTAGCTGTTGTAGTTTTATGTAAAGATATTGGTGAGGTATGAGTATAGGATATGTGGATCTTCATTCTTAGAGTAGAGTTATAGCTTGAACCCTTATTAATAATATACGTAATATAATATTATATATACTATATATAATTATATAATAATATTTTAATATATATATATATATAAAAAATAATAATATATATTAATTAATAATTATATTAATATATATATAATTATATATATATTATTAATATAATATTAATATATTAAGATATTATATATATATTATATAAATATAATATATAATATAATATTCGAACCAGGAATATTATTTAATGGACAGTAAATAATATAGTTGCCTACAATTAACTCAGTACCGACAACCATAACCGCAGATAATCGTAGCATGTATGCCCAACTGTATTCGGGCAGACACATTAAAGAACAAGCAACAAAGTGTCACAGTGAGGCGATAACAATGTGAAGAAAAAGAAACTGACAAGTAGTGGAAGCTAGACGTGGCAATCAGTGGGAGTGGTTACAAAAATGACACACACCCCAAAAAATAGTAAAGTATCAACAAAGCAAACTGGTTACGGGACCCATAGTAAAAGAAGCAAGCAACGGTAGTGAACCAGCACCGCTATGACTTACATACAGGCAAACAAGAGGAAATAGCATAGTTCAAAGATAGACGTACCTTTATCTAGAGGAGTCGAAACAAATGGATTTGTGACTTTACAATTTATAATGTATATTCTATTAGTTTCTTGTTGTCACTTTTTTCACCCCTTATATCATCATAGACTATCCTAAGAGCAGCGTGGGCACCGTAAGCCCCAATAGGAAAAAAAACAAGCAAACCTTGGGTGATAAACAAAACCCCAATTATAGAATAAGGAACAAGGTGCAACTTAAGGGATGGTTTCACAGAAGTATCTACGCCAATAAGTAATAAAACAAGAAATAACTTGACGATATATAAAGAACAACAGCTTTACGGGTGTGCGTGTTCAGAGTGACCTCGGAAATTTATATTAAAAGAAAAACATTCAGCAACTGCGAGCGGTCAAATTTAAAACCTCCGAACTATGCAATAAGAAACCCAAGATAAATGAGTTGTAATCGTATACCCCCGATTGGATTCCAAAGAATACAAGACACATCAGCAGAGAGGTCTCTATATATTTAAAGACTCGAGAAAGTTATTTAAATTCCTATTTCGATTGATACTTCAGCAGTGGACCCACTTATTAAAAATTATTGACTTATCCGACGTATTCCAAATAATAGTATAGTTATACGATTTATGATATATAGAAACGTACATAAATATCTATAAGTTTAATAAGTGATAACTATTATAATATAACCTTAGATATAGATATATATATTTCCTACATAAGTAATCTTAGGCATAACTGCATTTTAATGAACATTAAGCATACATAAGGATCACATATAGATAAACAATGTTATAAGAAAAATAGAAATATACAAACAATTAATGAGTAAAGCAAGTAACTTAGAGATTCTAATGAGCCCAATATGAGATAAAAAAGCATACATGGGGTTTAAACGTTACCCTATTATAAAGAACTCAAAGCAAACTTAGGGGCTTTTGGTAAACTCCCATTAATATAAATAGAAACAAACAATGGTGCCACAAGGTAACTCCTATTGTAAAAGAACTAATGAAGACTGACTAATTATAATAAAGATACCATAAGGCAGCTATGGGTGTTACATTATTCACCCCAAATGTTTTATAGACCAACAACGAATCACCTTAAACCGCCAATTAATATATAAGAACAAGCAACTTGAGAGTTATATAACAGACCCCGGTATTTTTCTCTACTCAACGCACCTGCTCCTAGTAGAGTTGAAAAACGCATTTCCATCATAAAATAAATACACAGATACAAACAACCCATCTTTCCTTAACACATCCTCCAAGAAGCACAATCATCCATGACCATCTACTGAGCCCTCAAACATCTATTGTTTCAGACACCCACGGCATCTATGCCAAGCTTTCAATTATTAATATCCTCCATATATGAAGAACAAGTAAAATCGGTCGGATATCTATATACGTTAAGAGTGATCCGAACCAATTTTGGTTATCAAGAACAACTTAGCAAAACAGCAGAAGCCAATTAAACAGACGTCATTAAAAAAGTACTAATAATGCCAACCGAATAAATGTATTCAATTGTATCAGCAACAAACAATATTATTAAAATTTTACATTATATATAAATATATTAATATCGATAAAAGTATATTTAAACACTAAACAATAATTGTTTATGTCTATCTATCTGTTGAACACTTATTCCTAGAATATCTCACACTCTCATTTCAAATAATACATTAACATTTAAACATATATATATATTCCCAATGTATCTGGCAACAGCATTAAGAAACATAGCAAGAAGCAAAAGTGTCAGCGTGCTAGCCACTTGTAGAAACAAAGAGTAGGGCCACCAAGTAGTAAACAAGAAATGGTCAAAATTTGCGGTAGTCTCCTAAAAGTAAAAGATTAAAAATATAAGACCAAAATAACATAGGGATTACGTGATCCCTATATAATAATTACAAAAAAACATATGTGCAAACTGAGTTTCAGTAACCCCATGAATGTAAAAATGTTCTCGAGCAGTGGAGTCAAGGGACTGCAGTAGTGTATATTCCAGAGACGAGACAAGCATTTTATTATGAAGACACAAAACTAGCTGGTGGTCAACTTCCACCCTAATATTAAAATAGAACCAGCAAACTGGTAGTCAATCACTAATCACCAATATGAAAACAGAAGAGCAACTTGGGTACGAACATTGACTATCATACCTACAAATATAAAAGATACAAATAGCTCAACTAAGTATATATATAATAAGGTATTCATCGATGACACCCAATATATAATAAAAACTCAGAGAAACTGAATAAATAATTTAAGAACAGCAGCTGGGTCAGTAGTGACATACCTCAATATATAAAAGAAGCACAGTCAAACAGGGGTTCAAATTATAACCTACCATATAATAATATAAAGATAACAAAGTATATATGATGAGGTTAACGGTGATATAGGATCCCAATACAGGGATAACAAGCAACAGGGTATCAGGAAGCCATAATATAATAGACTTACGTAAAAGTAAGCCTATAAATCCACTCTTACTTACGGATTTCAGGCTCTCTCAGAGGTCCTATCTTATCTTAATAAAAATATTTGTATTAATAGGAATAGTGGTATATATTAGGTATAGTTAAGGTATTAGTGTTATAGTGATATATTGATTTAAAAGTGTTAACGCTCAAGTATATAATCCATATAACTACTTACTCATATAACCCTATTAAACCTAACTAACTTATAACTATATTCCAAACCTAAAGTCAATACACTATTCATTAAAAGCCTAAAATAAAACAAAATTAATTAATAAAGATATAAAAAATAAATAAAAAATAAAATGTAATAATAATTTAAAAGATATATTAACATATGATTATAATTAACTTATATATATATATAGATCCCAATGTATCTGGCAACAGCATTAAGAACAAGCAATCAAAGTGTTCACGTATAGATATTAAGCAATGTTAAGAAAATGAAAACATAACTAATAGTATTATAAGCAAGTTTTTAAAGATGTGAGGGTTTAACCAAAATCTTGCTACCCAATTATTAAAGAAAAATGATCTAAACGGGACGTTGGAACTACCTTAATATATAAATAAAACCAAGATGCAAACTTGGGTATAGGTAACCTCATTTATTAAAGAACAAACAAATTGGAGTCAATGACTCTATGAGAAAATGGGAGGGGGGGGGCAAACGTCTTTATGAACAAATTAGTGAGGTTCACTTAGACCAATATATAAAGAATCCTTTAGTCAAACTGGTGTTTAATTTAAAATAAAGGAACACAACCCAATGATGGGATAAAAAACAAGACATAACTTGGAAATAAGAATTCAGTCGATATGTGAAATAATATTTTACAAAGACAGTGGGCCTATACATGACTTGGCGCCTCTGCAAATTAACCTAACAGGAAACCAGATGCACACTCGGAATCACACTCTCTCGAAAGTAACCTTACGCACCCCAGAATCTAACACGCAAAACAAACGAAGAGCCTGGCACACAATAAAAGAAACAGAGCGGAGCTCGCGTTCGAAGCGTGACTCGTCACAGTATAAAGCCAACCAGCAAACGTGGGAACACACAAGAACCAACCCAACGAAAAGAAAAACAAGAAGAAACTTGGCGGTTACGTGACCCCAATATTCAAGAATATAAACAGAACAAAAGCCTAGAATGTGCAAAAGACGCGAAAAAGTGAATCTAAATAACCATCGAATGGAGCAGGTGCGCTACTAGAAGATAGAAAAAAATATACAATATTATACGTGAGTTGAGAATATTTATCAGGATAGATATATCTAGTTTTATTATTTTATTAAATAAATATTATATATATATATGAGTATAAAAAATCAAATAATATATAAAGTAAAAATATAATATAAATTTATCCTCAATATTAAGTCTTTAGGCAAATCACACAAGCCATATTACAGAAAAAGCAACAAATTGAATACTAGTGGTATAGAAAACTCAAATGTGAATGAGAGAACACCAGAGAACGGAAAACGTTTGAAAGCAAGTGAGTCGCGAAACTGGGAAGTATTAGCCAATGCGTGCCCCACATCACCCTCTCAGACGATAAAGTAACAAAGGCAACTGGGAGAAACTGAATTGATGCAACCACGTTATATTAAATGAATCAAAGTCTACCTGAGAACTATTAATAGGGATATAACCCACTATATATTATATGAGAACGTAAAACTATTTTAAGTGCGAGATCAAAATATGTACTACTCCTTATGGTTTATTAAAGATATTTTTCATATTGAGAGATAAATCGCTAGTATGCAATAAATGTTAAAGAACAGCAGCCTGATTCGTACACTTATCACACCCCATGAGTGGTATATAAATTCAAAACGAAGAAACTCGACGCCAAACTAGACAACCTCTATACCCCAACTTATGTAAAAGGAGGCACAACAAACTGAGTCATTGATAAAATCAAGGATTTAATACAAATGACCTCCTCTCAATATAAATAAAGGAACAAATATCCGGACATACGTAGTGTTCACAGACCCCAGTATTGATAAAAAACAAAGACAACCCTTCAAAAACACACACGCGAATGATAAGAGCAAGCAGCTGGATCCAGGGTGACATCAATTATTAAAGAATATCCCATTTCAACTGGTGAGTCATATAAAATACATCCTCGACTATTCTATGACTGTATAGGAACAAGGTAAATAGAGTTACGGTATTCCCTATTATATATCAGAAACAAAGCGAACAGGGCATAAAGGATCGAAATAAGACCACGAGACTTGAAGGTACTTAACAAGTAGCCAGTCGGAAGGTTTAACCGAGGAAGCCCATCACTTAAAAAAAAATTGAGAAGAGTAACGTGAAGAAGTATATAATACAACGGAGTAATAATAAGATATTAATTATCATCGTAATTAAGAAATATAAAATGAAAGGCTGCATAAAGAAATACTCTAAAAGAGACGTCTTAATAAATAGTCTATCTTCAGCATTGTCAAAAACATGAGGTAAATATAGTTATCTTATATATGTGAAATAATGTAAGGATATACTGCCTAAAGATTTATATGATATGCTATAAGCAAAAGTAATTTACTAAATTTATATAAATAGAATACGTTATATAATTATAATAGATAAGAGAATGAAATATATAATATAATTTATATAATTTTATGATTTAAATATAAATTATTTATAACGTGATCATTAATGTAAGTTGCAAATATATAATAATATTTTTAAATAGATAAAATATACTTTGATTTGAATAATTCATTATATCATCAAATACTTAATATAATATGTAATATAATAAAATATTAATACTATAAAGTTAAATATGTATAAATTATATAAAAATAGCGTGAGGTGAAAGGATATAGTATAAGCTAGGACAATATTTTCTGATAAATTTTAAGTTTCATTTTATGGTAATTATACTTTATTTTTAAAAGTAATACATATTTGAAATAACTTGGTTAATTTAGTTTAACAGTGGAATGTAATTTAAATTAATACATTCAAAAATTGCCACTAAATAATTATTTTCCCATATTTGGGCTCTCGATTAAGTTTTGGAGTGACAAAGCGACACATCCATCGTTATATATGCGATAAATGCAAAAAGCAGACAAGGTGTACACCTGCTGCATTTCAGACAATAGTTAACGTATAAACGTATATATATATCTATTATGATTTTAAGAAAAGGCATTATGAAACAACTGGCGCGTGGAACTCTACAAAATGTTACCTCAATATTATATAAGAAAAAAGCTTACTAATACTCGGGGTTACTGACCCTATTTATAAAAACACAAGTCAACGGGGTAAGAGGGTAAACCGCCATATTAAGAAACAAACAATGAGTCAAGGACTCCTATGTTAAAGAACAAAGAGACTGACAAAATTAAAGAACAAGCAAGCTTCACTGCACCCCCAATGTATAATATAAGAACGCCGACGCGAGATCTAGCGAAACCCGCGGCCTCACCTAACTCTTACCCCTTTATTATTCTGATCTTTGATAAATAACTAAATCATACTGGGACCGAGACAGTCATGGACACCCTCTAATATTAATAACGAGACAGGCATAGACTATCAGACGAGTGGTCTATCCATGGACCCATGAGTGGCATCAAGAAAAATCAAAGCGAGATAACGAGTTCTCGAAAAGCTTGAAAATATTTAAGAACAAGGGCAGGCTGGGGTTCAGGGGACTCAATATAAAGAAGAGCGCCAGACATGGCGAGAAATGCAAGGATTTGCCAGCCTACATAATATAGCACCCAAATAATGGGTAAGAAACAACAAGGTCACATAAAAACTGAGGTGGGTTACATGTGATTCCAATCTAAGAACAAAGAAACAGCAGAAGTCCAATAATTCTCAAAGGAAGGACTGAAAAAATAAGCCAAATCCAGAACAACGGACACAGTCACGGCCGCCCCGCGAGGATAAATAAGAGATTTCACAGGGTCTCATTAGGATCAAGAGGAAGTTTTCTATGGAAAGGCCTAAGAAGGAGAAGTTAGAGATGCTGAGTACTACAACTTGTGAACTAAGTGAGACAGAGAAACCCTTTACACCGGGAATTAGGTAAATATAAATATTAGTATAAATAATTATATATTATAATACATAAATAATATATATAATATATTATATATTTAATTATATATTGATATATATATATTATATATATCAGAATAGTAATATATAAATATATTATATTAATTTATAATTTATATATATATTTCCTCACAATGTATCTGCGCATAACTGCATATTTAAATAGAACAAAATCTGAAATAAGTGTCACAGTGATATAAAACAAATGTTTTAATGGATATAAAGAAGAAAAACTGATCACAATAATGTAAAAAGGCAAGGAAACTGAGTATGCTAATGGGCCGCGCGTAAAATAATAGTATAGTAAAAAGTACGCTAAACTGGTAGTTATAGCAGTTGAACCCACGTATATTTATTAAATGAATAC
>JABUQX010024816.1:22500-55918 GCA_015478945.1 Trachelipus rathkii | reverse complement strand
ATTCAACGTTAACTAATACCAAAAACTCATATGTTGTCCTTAATTATACAAACATCTCCTACAAACATTTATTATCAACAGGCCTCTTTTAGTATCAGAAAAGTATGTATTGAAAATAAAGAGATAATTACTAAATAATTAGAACCACATCTTCAATTAACTATGTACCTAAAACATCATTGGTTTCCTGTTATTGTACGAACATCTTCTACAGGAACCTTATCATTAGATATCAGCCTTCTTGTTTTAAAAAGATATGTATTAAAATAGTAATAGAAAAATTATAAATAATATGACAGCAGGCTCTTCAACTTGAACTAATACCTAAAGACATATTGGGTTTGCTTCCTAAATTAGTCAAAATCCTCTTCCATAGTAATGATCATCAGATACAGCCCCCTTTTTAGGAATCAAATAGTATGGTATTAAAAAAAGAAAAAGAAAAAAGTAATAATATAACAGCAGGTCTTTCAACTTTTAACTAAACCTAAACATCATGGTTGTTCCGGAGATTTAGTACAAACACTCTACAGAACTTTACATCAATCGCCATACTTTTATACAGAAATTATACGAAAAAGATAAAAATAGTGTGAAATGAATTATGAACAGACAGTCTTCAACTTTTTAACTAAGACCTAAGACCATTTTTTCCTAATTTAACAACATCCATCTTCACAGAAATATATCAGATACACCCTCTTTTTTAGTACAGAAAGATATGTATGAAAAGATAAAGAGAATAATAGGTAACGATATACAGCAGTCTCAACTGCCCTAAACCTAAAACTCATTGGGTGGTCTGGAATTTAAAATACAAATATCCCTTCTACAAAATTCATCAATATCAGCCCTTTTTTTTAGTCAAAATGAGTAATGTATGAAAATAGTAAAAGGGAAAATTAGTGAAATAATTATGAACAGCTCTCAACTTGTAATAAACAAACATCATTAGTTCTCCTTGAATAGTACAAACCCTTCTCTACAGACCTTTCATATTTCACCCTCTTTTAGTATCGAAATAGATATTAAAAATAAAAGAAAAATATGAAATGGAGATATGGACACCCAGTCTCAACTCTTAACTAATAACTAAAAATCATTGTTGTCCTTCATTATACAAACATTCCTTCTGCTAAGAACTTATCATCAATATCACCTTTAGTATCAGAAATGACGATATAAAATAACAAAAGGAAATAATATTAAAAATGAAACACAGATTGAAATAGTGAAAGATGAAAAGTCTCCTCCATCCTGATATTTAGTACAAAACATCCTCTCTACAAATATCACAATATCACCTCTTTGTCTTTTTTAAACAGAACTATGTATTAAAATAATAAAAGAGAATAATAGTGAAGGAGATAATGAACAGCATCTTTCAACTGTTCTAAACTAATGACCAAAAACTCAATGGTTTGTTCCTAATAGTACAAACATCCCTCTTCACAGAACTGTATCATCACATATCAGCCCCTGTTTAATAAAATGAGTAAAAAATAGGAAAAAGAGAAAATATAATAAATAGATTATGAACAGCTTTGCTTTGTTTAGTTTATTAGGTTACGATGTGCTTAGGTATATATAGATGCCTCCGACAGAAACTTATCATCAATATCACCTCTGTTTAGTATCAAAATTTGAGGTATTAAAATAGATAAAAATAAAATTGAAATAGATTAAACAGCAGCTTCAACGTTTAACTAATACCTAAAACATCATGTTTTTCCTTGGAGATTAGACAAACATCCTTCTCTAAGAATTATCATCAATATCAAGCCTCTTGTTTAGTACAGAAATGAGGAGTATTGAATAGGTAAAAAAATAATATAAATAATATAACACATCTTTCAACTGTTTAACAAGTACCAAATACATCATTGTTTGGTCCACTTGATTAGTACAAAACATCCTTCTTCTACAGAACGTTATCATCAGATATCAGCCCTTGTTTATATCAAATCGAATTATTATAAAATAGATAAAAGAGAATAATTAGTAAAATAATAATAATAGCAGTCTTCACTGGTAACAAAGACTAAAACATCATTGTTTCTGAATTACTACAAACACCTTCTTCTACGAACTTATCATCAATATCACCCTCTTTTTATATCAAAAATAGAGTATAAATATAAAAGTGACAAAACATTTAAGTGAAAGAATTAGACACAGGTCTCAAACTGGTTTAACTAATTACCTAAAGCAAGTTGCCTTGGCATTAGTACAAACATCTCTGTACAACTTATTCATCAAATCACCCTCTTGTTAGTATCCAAATGCATATTAAAATAAATAAAAAGAAGACATAATATGAATGAGATATGGAAGAGCATCTTCAACGGGTTGAACAATACAAGAACATCATGTTGGTTCCTTAATTTATACAAACATCCTTTCTACAAATTATAATCAGATACAACCCTCTTGTTTTAGGATCGAAATGAGAATGTTTTGAAAATATAAAAGAAATAATTAGTTGAAACATATAACAGCAGCTACTGAATAAGTACTTAAAAACATGTATTCCTTGGGATTACAAACTCCTTCTTCTACAGGAACCTAAAGACATCATTGGTTCTGTATAATAGCAAGGTTAAAGATGTATGAAAATAATAAAGAAAAAAAAAAATTAATATAGGAAATAATAAAAATAGAATTCAACTGTTGTATCTAAGTACCTAAAACATCATTGTTGGGCTTGGCGCTTATTTACAACACACCTTCCTACAGGAACCTTATCATCCATATCACCCCTGAATTTAGGACAAATAGTATGTATGAAATGAAAAAGAGAATAATAATAAATAGATTAAACAGCAGCTTTCAACTGTGTAAACTAATACCTAAAACATCCATGTTTTTCCTTATAGTAAAAAGCATCCTTCTCTACAGAACTTATCAACAATATCAGCCCTCTGTTATATTAAAAAGTATTATTGGAAAATAAAAAAGAAAAATATAAATAGATTGAACAGCAGTCTTTGCAATGTTAACTAATACCTAACATCTGTGGTTCTGGCGATCAGTACAAACACTTCTTCTACAGAACTTATCATCAATATCAGCCCTCGTTTATATCAAAAGAGTATGTATGGAAAATAGGTAAAGAAAATATGAAATTAGATTATGAACAGCAGTCTTCAACGTGTAACTAACTAAAAACATGGTTCCTGGCATTAGTACAAATTCTCTTCACATAAATTTTGTTTTCTGTTTTTAATTTGTAGCAGATCGGCAATAATTTATGAAAATAGAAAAGAAATAATTAGTGATAAATGAGATTATACAGCATCTTCAATGTGAACTACGACTACCAAAACATATCTGTTGGTATCTAATTTATACAAACATCCTCTTCACATAATTATCATCAAAAATACCTTCGGAAATAAATTGAAATATTGACGTTTATAGGAAAACATCAAGAAGAAATCCGGACTGTCTGGGTTATGAACTTTCAATTTAAATTAGTTCGATTACAAAATCGATTCGATTATAAACACTACTTCATTTCATTAGTAGAATGAAGCTTCAAATAAAAAGTAGAATAATTCAAAATTATCCAGTGAACAGCAGTCTTTCAACTTAACAGACTAAACATCATGGTTTGTTCTTCATTAGTTACAAAGTACACCTTCTTACTATCAGAACTTATCATCCAAATATCACCCTCATTGGTTTAATCAAAATAGTAACATTAAAATAGAATAAAAGAGAAAATATAATGAATATAACAGCAGTCTTTCAACTTTGGCTAAGGACCAAGACTTCGTGAATCCGAAAATTTCTACAAACATCCTTCTTCACAAACTTACATCAAATCACCCCTTTTAGTATAATCCATAAAAATAGTAAAAAAGAATAATTAGTAAATAACAAACATCATTCTCCATCTTTATCTTAGAGCAATATTCCTCTACATTTTTTTCCTTTTATTAGACCTACTTACATAAGCACATGCATACTTAGCACCCCTTCCTCTATATCTACGATGAATGTATGAAAAGTAAAAGATAATAATATGAAATGAAATGCAGCTGACGTCTTTCAACTGTTAAACTAAACCTAAAACACATGTTTCCTTAAATGAGTACATAACATCCTCCTTCTACAAACTTTATCATACAATATCAGCCTCTGTTTAGATCAGAAAGAATTATGAAAATAAAATAAAAAGAATAATTGTGAATAATCATAACAGCATCTTTCAACTTTTAACTAATAACCTAATAACCATCAATTTTTCTGCGATAGTCAAACATCCTCTTCTACAGAACTTACATCAATACAGCCCTTCTTTTTTATATCAAAATGGATATGTATTGAAAATAAAAAAAAGAATAATTGT
The DNA here is from genome assembly GCA_015478945.1 of Trachelipus rathkii. NCBI lineage: Eukaryota > Metazoa > Arthropoda > Malacostraca > Isopoda > Trachelipodidae > Trachelipus > Trachelipus rathkii. The sequence goes on along the minus strand of JABUQX010024816.1, from coordinate 51,564 downwards.
AAATAGATATGAACAGCAGGTCTTTCACTTGTGTAACTAATATCCAAAAATCTGTTTGCCTGAACAATAGTAAAACTCCCTTCTACAGAACTATCATCAATCACCCTCTTTTGAGATCTGGGTGAGCATACCCCTTCGAAAAGAAATAATTAGTAAAATGAGAGTATGAACAGAGAGCTTCGAACTTTAATAACTAATAACCTAAAGACATCATGGCGATTTAGTACAAACATCGTTCTTCTACAAGAACTTATATCAGATGATCACCCTCCTTGTTGGTAATCACAAAAAGATTGTATAAAATAATAAAAGATACTAATTATGAAATAGATCATGAACACATCCAAATTTTGATATCTAACTAGCTGTGACATCATTGTTTTTCTAATTTATACAAACACTTCTACAAATAAATCAAATTCACCCTCTGTTTTATATCCAAAATACGTTATGGTTAAAAAGGTAAAAGAATAAGTAGTAAAACAATAAACCAGCCCAGTCTCCTAAAATTTAACTAATACTAAAGACATCATGGGTTATTCCTTGCGACCTTCTAGGCTACAAACTCCTTCTTCTAACATTTTACCTCAAAATCACCCTCTGTTAGGTATCAAAAGAAGTAATTAAAATAGAAAAAAATATATAAGGAATTATGAACACATCTTCAACTGGTGAACTAATACCTAAAACATCATGGTGTCCTTCGCATTATACAACACCTCTTCTACACAACCTTATCATCAGATACTGGCCTCTTGTTAGATCAAAAGATAATAAAATAGAAAAATAATATAATAGATTAGAAACAGGTCTTTATATTAACTAAGACCAAAGACATCATAATTGTTCCTTGTAATTTAGGTACAACATCCTTCTACAGAAACTTTTCTCATAATCACCCCGTATATCAAAATGATGGGTATGTTGAAAAAAAAAAAATAGTGAAATAGATATGAACGATAATAAAATTAACTAAGTAACTAAAATCATGTTTTCTTGCATATACAAACATCCTTCCTACAGAATCTATCATCAAATCACCCTTCTGTTTTACAGAAATGATAGTATTGGAAAATAGATAAAAGAGATAATAATGAAATAGATATAACAGCACTTTCAAACTGTTTTAACTAATACCAAAAAAGCAAAAGTTTGTGGAGATTTAGTCCAAACATCCTTCTTCTACAGACAATTTATCATCAGATAACATCTTTTATGGTATGTGGTTGAGATGTAATTAAAATAAAAAAAATTAGAAATGAGAGTATAAACAGCAGTCTCAACTGTTGTAACTAAACCAAAATCATGGTTGTCCTTGAATTAGACAAACATGCCTTCTTCACAGAATACACAAACACACTCCTTTGTTAGATTAAAATAGGTATTATGAAAAAATAAAGAGAATAATTAGAGCTCTGTATTCCCCACGACACTGTGAATAAACCAAAAACATATGTTTTCGAAATAGTACAACCACTTCTTTACAGGTAACTTATCAATAATCACCCTCTTTTTATGTAAAATAGTATGATGATAAAGTAAAGAGAATAATAGTAAAAGATATGACATCAGCTTCACTTGTAATAAGTACCTTAACATCATGGGTTGTCCCTTCAGTTTAGTACAAACTTGCCTTCTCACAGAACGTTTCATCAACACCCCGTTTAGATCAAAATGATAGTGGGTATGAATAGAAAAGAGAAAATAGTAAATGAATATAACACGAGTCTTCAATTTAACTAATACTAAAGACATCAATGCGGTTTATCCGAATGTTACAAACCCTTCTACTAATATTAACAAATCAGCCCTCTTTTTTTATTCCAGAAATGATATGATTTGAAAATAGGAAAGAAATAATATGAAAGAATTGACAGCCATTCAAACCTTTGTAACAATACCAAATACATCATGTGTGTTCCTGAGATCTAGTAACAAACATCTTCTCACAGGAAACGGTCAACAGAATCCCCCTTTAGTACCAAACATGAGATGTATGGAAAATAAAAGTAATAATTATAAATAATTATAACAAATAATTACTGTTGTAACTAATACCTAAAGACATCATTGGTTTGGTCCTTAATTATACAAAACATCCTTCTTTACTAGGAACTTATCAGCAATATCAGCCCTCTGTAGTATCAAGAATGAGCTATATAAAATAAAAAAAGAATAATTAGTAAATGAATATAACACAATTTAATTTAACCATAAACTAAAAAAACATTTTTGTCCTAATTAGTACAACCCTTCTTCACATAACTTATCATCAAACACCCTCTTAGTTTAGTATCAGAAATAAGCTATGGATGAAATAGAAAGGAAAATTAGAAATAATTATAACAGCAGCTCAACTTGAACTAAGACCCTAAAGACTCATGTTTGTTCCTGTGATTAACAACATCCTTCTTCTACAGAACGTTATCATCAGATATCAGCCTCTTTTTTAGTACAGAAAATGATATTATAAAAAAAAAAACTCTCCTTCCTCCTCCCCGTTGGAGAGATCTACTATTTCATACAACTCATTCTTAAATAAACAAAAGCTATATCTGTGATAAAAGCTTCTAAGAATTTTATAATCACCAGAACCAAACCATATTCTTACTTACTATTACAACATGAAAATCTGTCATAATCATTCACTAATATCTCTATACCTATCTCAAATACATACCTCATTCCATTCTAAAACAAGAGCTATATCTGATGAAAAGTTCCGGTAAACGAAGGATGTGTACTAAATCTCCATAACCAAACCATGAGTCCGTTAGTAACTAGTTACAACAGAAACGCTGTTCAAATCTCATCACTAATTACCTTTACTATTTCAATACACTCATTCTAACTAAAAACAAGAGCTGATACTGATGAGAAAGTCGTAAAAGAAGATTCTACAAATCAAGAACCAAACCCAATGATGCTTATTACTAGTTACAAAACATTGGAAGACTCATTCACTAACTCATTCACTAATTCTCTTTAACTATTCATATACATACCCATCTTATAAAACAAAAGCTATATCTGATGACAAAGTTCCTTTAGAAGAAGGATGTTGTACTAATCTCCAAGGAACCAAACCATGATGTCTTTAAGTACTTATTTACAACAGGTATCCTCTTTCATAATCTCTTCCTATTATTCTCCAATTAATACAGACCTCATCTGCCACTAAAAACAAATCATAAAGATTTTTATAATTAAAGTCAGAAAAGTTTTACTAAATCTCCAAGAACCAAACCAAGATGGTCTTAAACTATTACAAGGAAGATGCTGGTTCATCCTCATTTCACTAATATCTCTTTCTAGCAAATAAACCTCATTCTATACTGAAAAACAAGGACTGACTATCTATAACATACTCCTGTAGAAGAAGGAAGTTTATAAATCCCAAAACCAAACCAATATGCTTACACTAGTTGAAAACATGAAAGACTCTGTCATAATCTCATTCACAATATCTCTTTACTGTATCAAACATACCTCATTCTACACTAAAAACCAGAGGCAACGATGAATAATCTGAAGAAGATGGTTACTAACCCAAAACCAAACCAATGAGCTTAGGTACTATTACAACAGTGAAGACTGTTGGTCATAATCTCATTTCACTAAGATTCTCTTTATCTAGTCCAATACATACCTCATCATACTAAAAACAAAGCGTACGATGATAAATTCCTGGTAGAAGAGGATCTTTGTACGAAATCTCCAGAAACCAACCAATATGTCTTTAGACTTAGTCTACAAAGTGAGAAGACTGCTCATTATCTCATTTCACTAATTATTCTCTAGCTATTCCAAACATACCTCAATCATACAAAAACATAGGGAGCGATAGCGATAATAAAGTCCGTAGACAAGAGTTTACTAATCTCCATAAAACAAACCAAAGTCTTGGTACTAGTTACAACAGGTTAAAGAGCTTCATATCTCATTTCACTAATTATCCTTTATCTATCAATACAACTCAATTCGGATACTAAAACCAGCTTATATCTATGATAAATTTCCGTAGAAGAAAGTTTTACTAAACCCAAGGAAACCAAACCATATTTAGTTACTAGTTACAAAGTTGAAAGGACTCGCTCATACTCTCATTTCACTAAATCTCTTATCTATTTCAAAACATAACCCATTTGAATACTAAAAACAAGAGCTGATAATGTACAAATCCGTAAGAAAAGTATGTTTTGTACTAAATTTCAATAACCAAACCCAATATTCTTAGTACTTAGTACAACAGTTAAAAGATCTGTCATAATCCATCACTAAATTATTCCTTTTCCTTTCATATACCATTCTTATACAAAAACAAAGAGCTAATCTATAAAGTTCCTAGAAAGTTTGTACTAAATCGCAAAGAAACCAAACCTTAAATGATTCTTAGACTTACAACAGTTGAAAGACTGCTTTCATAATCTCATTCACTAATATTCTCTTATCAGTCAAAACATACTCATCTATACTAAAAACCAGGCTGATATCCTTTATTTAATTACTGTAAGAGAAAGTTTGTACTAATCGCCAAAATCAACCAATGATTCTCTAAGTACTTAGTACAACATTAAGACTGCTGTCATAAATCTCGTTTTCACTAATTATTCCTTCCTATTTCAAAAACAACCCATTTCTGATATAAAAAAACAAGAGGCTAATCTCATTATAAATTCCGTAGAAGAAGTTGTACTAATCTCCATGACCAACCAATTGATTCTTTAACTATGTTACAACATTGAAAAGACTGCTGTTTCATAATCTCATTCACTAATATTATCTTTTACTATTTAAAATAACATACCTCATTCTATACTAAAAAAAACAAAGAGGCAATCTGAATTATAAAATTCCTTAGAAAAGATTTTCTCTAAACGCCAAGAACCAAACCAATAGTCTTTATTAAACTAATTACAACAGTAAAGACTCTGTTCATTAATTATACAATATTATCTCTTTACCTATTTAAATAACCTCAATTTCATAACTAAATAAAACAAAAGGCTGAACTGATGATAAATTCCGGTAGCAAAAGAGTGTACTAAATTCTCCAAGGAGCCAAACCAATAAAGTCTTTATACTAGTTACAAACATGAAAAAAGACTCTGTCAACTCATTTCACTAATGATTCTCTTTATCTATTTTAATACATACCCATTCATAATAAAAACAACGGCTGATATCTATAAAAGTCTAAAGAATGTTGTACTTAAATCGCAAGGAACCAAACAATGATTCTTTATACTTATAAACAGTTAAAAACATCATATAAACTCATTTCACTAATTATTCTCTTAAAAATCTATCAACTACATATTCATTCTAATTAAAAAACAAAGGCTAATCTATATAAAGTTCCTGTAGAAGAAATACTTCTAAAATCTTTCAAGAAAACAATACCAAATATTGCTTATAACTTATAACAACAAGTTGAAAGAATCTCTCATAAAATCATTTCACTAAATTATTCCTCTACCTAATTTCAATACATACCTCATTCTATACTAATAACAAACTATAATCAAAAGATATCCGTAGAAAAGGTTCTTACTAAATAACCAAGAAAACCAAACCAAAAATGAAGTCTAAAATACTTATTACAACAGTTGAACTCTGTCAAATCTCATCACTATCTTATCTCTTATACCATTCAATACATAAACCTATTCTGAAGGTGCTTAATTTAAGGCTATATCTGATGATAAATTCCTGTAAAAGAGTTTTACTAAATCTCCAAAACCAAACCAATAAGTTTCATGGAAGGTCCGGAAATACCTGTTCAAATTCACTAATATCTCTTTTATCTATTCAACATACTCATTCGATACTAAAACAAGAGGCTTATATTATGATAAAGTTCCTGTACGAAAAAAGGATGGTTTATATACTAAATCGCAAGAACCCAAACAATATTCTTAGACTAGTTACAACAGTTATAAGACTGCTGTTCATAATCTCATTCACATTATCTCTTTAACCTATCTTACAATACATACCTCATTTCTAAAATAAAAACAATAGCTATATATCATAAAGTCCTTATAAAGAGTTTCTAACTAAAGCTCCAAACCAAATCCAATATGTCTTAGGACTTATTACAACATAAAGACGCTTATAATCATCATCACCTAATATTCTCCTTTTATCTATTCAACAACCCATTTCTGATACAAAAAACAAGACGTGCTATATTGATGATAACATTCCTAAAGAAGGTTGTACTAATCCCAAAGAAACCAAATAATAATAATGTGCATAGACATAATTTACCGATCTAACTCCTTATTCAAATATCTCTTTTACCTATTTCAATACATACCTCATTCTGATGGAAAAACAACTGATATCTGATATAAAGTCCTGTAGAAAAGAGAATACTAAATCGCAAGAAGCAAACCCAATGATTCTTAGTACTTGTTACAACAAGGTTAAAGACTGCTCATAATCTCATTCCCACTGATTCATCTCTTTACCATCTTCATACATACATCCTTTTATTCTAAAAACAAAGTATACTGATGATTAAATTCCGTTAGAAGATGGTTTTACAATATCCCAAGCAACCAAACCAATGAGTCTTATACATTACAACATTAAGACCTTTCATAATTCAATTTCACTAATATCTCTTATCTATTCAATATCTATAAAATTTCTAAACTAAAAACAAAAGGCGATAATCATGAGTAAAGTTCCGTAGAAAATGTTGTACTAAATCACCAAGGAACCAAAACCAATCATTCTTTAGGACTATTACAACAGTTAAATACTGCTTCATAATATCATCAAATATTCTCTTTTATTTCAATACATACCTCATTTCTGATACTAAAAACAAGAGCTATATCTGATATAAAGTCCTTGTAGAAAAGATTTTACTAAACTCCCAACAATAATACATTCAAGTAATCAACAAAATACATTTCTCAAGACTCCACAAAAACTCACTCCACTATTATTCCCTTTATCATTCAATACATACCTCATTCTGATACTAAAAACCAATTCAGGCGATATCTATATAAGTCTGTAGAAAAGAATTGTACTAACCCAAGAATCAAACAATATTCTAATACTTAGTACAACAGTTTAAATGCGTCATATCTGTTTCCAATTATTTTATTGACGTATTCTTCCTTAATTCTTCTCTAAATTTGTTCCATTATTCATTATAAATTCCTTAAGAATAATTGTACAAGCCCATAACCAAAACCAATATGTCTTTATACTATACAACATTGAAGACTGCTCTTATAATCTATTTCACTAATATCCTTTTATATCCAAACAACCTCATCGATACTAAAAACAACTGATATCTATGATAAAAAATCTGTAAAAATAAATTTGTACTAAATCGCAAGACCAAACAATGATTCTATGGTACTAATACAACATGAACTGCTTTCATAATCTCATTTCACTAATTATTCTCTTTTACTATTCAATACATACCTCATTTCTATATCAAAAACAGAGGCTATATCTAATGAAAATCCTAGAAAGATGTTTTACTAAATCCAAGGAACCATACAATTTCTAGACTAGACAACAGTTAAAGACCATCATTGACTTCATCACTAATATCTCTTACTATTCAATACATACCTCATCTAACAAAAACATATGGAGGCTGATATCTGTTGATAAATTCCAGGAGAGGAGTTACACAATCACCAGGCAACCAAACCAATAAGTCTTTGAAATTCAACATTTTGCCAGGGACCAAAAATAGCCCACTATATTCTCTACCTATTTCAACTTGTGATGCCTATGACTGGTGTGCATGCCTCAACTCCTTCTATTAGTTAGTGATGTAGAGCCAAATCCAGATCCCAGAGCCTATATCTGCCCCAAATGCAATAGGTCATTCACTGATACACAATCTTCAGTATTGTGCAACATCTGTCATCCCTGGTTTCACTTAAAGTGCACAAATCTCTAAACCTTCAATCAATATCCTCCCAACTAGGTCTTGCCACTCATGCAGAGAGAGACACACAAATCCACACACCCCATCCACACAATTCAATCATCATACTTCATTTAAATATTAATGGTATAAAGAATAAACGCAAAACTTCTAACCTTAAATAAATTCAATATACACATAGCTCTAATATGGGAATCAAATCTCACATCAGACACTCGCCTCTCACAATTTGCCAACTATACAATTCTAATACTGGATTCTAATTCTGGAACACCAATAATCATATACAGCTAATTATGAACAATGACCAAATATCCATGTATCTATCAGTGGAAGTAAAAATCAATCAAAAAACATAAGAGTTAGTTAACTTCTATATCCCTCCATCCACTTCGCAAAACTGCCCGCAAGATTATGTCCCAGACCTATTCCCTTTAACTCTAATATAATAATTTGATACTGGCTGGGGACTTCAATGCCTTTCACCCATCATGGTTAAATACACACACACACACACACACACACCGAGAGGTGAAACACTCTGACAACTTACTTTCTCAGTATCCTTAACAATAGAAATAAACCCATTTGAAGACCTTTCCAACACAATCAGAACTTTAAGTCTCCTGACATTTAATTCTGCTCCCCCAAATTCAAGTTACAGAAACATGGCACCCGTTTTATGATCTTCTCTAATCACATCCCAGTACCAATTATTTATCAACATAATCACCCCCCACACACACACACACATCTTTTAAAAAAACATACATCAACTATAAGAAAGCAACTTGCAAGGGTACGCAGATTTTATTGAACATGAACTATAATCCTTCCAAACAACTGAATTTGCATCTCTTGACAAAGCAATACAACACTACAATAAAACTATTCTAAATGCATCTGAAAAATACATACCCCCCAAGGTATTGTGAACATTTCAATCCAGATTTTTCACCAGAAATCCAGATTTTTCACCAGAAATCCAGATTTCTCACCAGAAATCCTGATTTTTCACCAGAAATCCAGATTTTTCACCAGAAATCCAGATTTTTCACCAGAAATCCAGATTTTTCACCAGAAATTCAGATTTTTCACCAGAAATCCAGATTTTTCACCAGAAATCCTGATTTTTCACAGAAATCCAGATTTTTCACCAGAAATCCAGATTTTCCGCCAGAAATCCTGATTTTTCACCAGAAATCCTGATTTCTCACCAGAAATCCAGATTTTTCACCAGAAATCCTGATTTATCACCAGTAATCCAGATTTTTCACCAGAAATCTAGATTTTTCACCAGAAATCAAGATTTTTATCCAGAAATACAGATTTCTCACCAGAAATCAAGATTTTTCACCAGAAATTCAGATTTTTTACCAGAAATCCAGATTTTTTACCAGAAATCCAGATTTTTCACCAGAAATCCTGATTTTTCACCAGAAATCCTGATTTTTCACCAGAAATCCAGATTTTTCACCAGATATCCAGATTTTTCACCAGTAATTAACAAAGAGAACTTTAACAGTTGGGTTGGCGATAGTTCAGTAATTTTTTATTCGCATATTTGTTCATATTTTGTTCATATTTTGTTCTAAGCATAATTTTAAGGATGTACTTTCAACAATTGATTATGTTAGAGAACTTTAACAGTGGGTTGGCGGATAGTTCAGTAGTTTTTTATTCGCATGTTTGTTCATATTTTTGTTCATATTTAGATTGGATTAGACAACGATCGTCATTATTTTAAGCAAATTAGCTTAGAGTAGTATATATTCTCTAAAATTTAAGAAGATTAGTCGAGATTAATACCTATTCATAAGAACTCTAATCTTAGAATTTAGATGTAACTTTGATAGATCTTAGAATAGATAAATGGTCTCCAGTACCATAAGTCTCATCGGGCCAATATAGGAGGTAAGAAATGACAGTTTTGAGGGCTATGAGCAAATACGAAGGAGATGTGATCTCTAGTATCCTAAGTCTCAATAGACCAATATAGGAAGTAAGAAGGAGAGAAACCCAACATAGAAAACGCTAAAGTTCTTTTCCTTGTTGATATTAAGCATGAACTCTCGAGTTGTGAACCTTATCTATCGACATAGTTGGATGTTTTTTGTCACTCATCGAGAGACAAAAAATCCACGAAAAATAGATGAAAAGAACCAAAGCAAAAAATGAAATTACGTTTGTACGATATAAACTTTAAGGAATTTTCTTAATTTTATTTTATATCGCTTTGTATTCAATTTGCTTGCTAACTTTTAGGGTAACCGCCAGTATAACATTCGAATTGTTTCATTTATGAACTTGTTAATTTCATTTAAGATTAATAATTAAGCGGTTTTTATGTAAATAAGATACTTGGTTAGCAGCAAGATTTTTTTTTTAGTCTATAGGACATATAATTTAGTTTTCAATGTGAGTTAATTATGCAATTTTGCTTCGCATTTGTATAATTTCCGTCAATATTTTGACAAATATTTGATTTTAGCTAGCTGGTAAAAATTTGAAAAAAAAAAAAAGGAATTTTTTTTTTTCGATTAGATTTTATTATTTTTATCAACACCTACCTACGAGTTTCATCACCGAGGGAGGGCCCCAATTTCCATTGTGGAAATAAATTCGAAAAGAAAAGATTTTCTTTTAAAAGAAAGATAAAAATAATCAAAAACAGCAAGAGAATGACACACTTTATCTTGCCATAATTTAACATTTGTTTTTAACGCTTAGCATTTGTTGTAATAGGAAGGAGGATAGTTATTGACACTTCCATTAATAATTTGTTTAACGCTTAGCATATTTCTAATCAAGAAGATGATAAGCATGAACACTTCCGTTGATATTTTTATTTTTAAATATTGATACTAACATTTCTAATCAGGAAGATGATAAGCATGAACACTTCCGTTGATATTTTTATTTTTAAATATTGATACTAACAGTTGTTTTAAACAGTAGTGTTGTTAAAAAAATAAACATGTAGCTAACATGGGTAGTCCTTAAAAAGAATAAAGTAAATAAAGTTTCCATTTTCAAAGTGGCATTTTCAACAACAACAAAAATCATTACAAATATTTTTAATACTTTGCAATTTAAATTAAAGCTCAAAATTTTGAAGTTATTGGTATTATTACCTAAAATATGTTCACTGCTTGGAAGTTTGAAGCGAAATCGTCTTGTGTTGTGTGAAACATGTTCTTTTTCAATCAATTCGAGGGAGTACTTAACATTTGGATCTTTCAGAGTAACAGGTGGACGTTTCTTTCGGTCTAACAATAATTTTGATATTATGCCTATCACAACTACTACACCGATGCCAACAATAATTGGAATGATCTAATAATAAAGAAATTTTAATTAGACTCTAAAAGCTATTAAGAAAAAAAACTGGTGAAGTTTACATAAAAAAAAAAATTAACAAATGCCCTATTTTTTAGTTCTATTATTGTCTATCATTTGAAAATTTGAAGTAAAATTTATATGGCTTTTCCAATATGATATATATATATATATATAATATATATATGATATTTACATACTTAAAAAATTAATTATAATATGGTGAATCTTGATCCACCCTTCCCTCAATTAACATTTCAATTTTATTATGTTATTTTTTAATTACATGAATTTATTTTAATCATTTATTCTCTAACAATGTTACTACTAACCTTAGAAAGTAAAATTAGTGTGGTCTTTAACTTGAATAACATATTCTAATTAATAGTTTTTTGTCGCTTATGGTAACATGTTAAGTTTTAAAAAGAAACTTTGATAGTCTGAATGGTATACCGAATGAAACTAAAGTCCAAAGGACCAAAGCATGTAAGAAAAGCTTACGTATTCTGTCTTTTTAAATCGTGTTAAAACGAATGTTCACTAGGCCAGAAAAATTAAAAGTAAGATACAGTCGTTACTAGGAAAATAATAGAAGTCAAAGGAAAGTTACCCAAAAAATTACCGAATTGACCCAATACTAAAAAAACATTAAGGGCAAAGTGATTGAGAAAAGATCATGAATCACTCGCTTGAATCATTTTATTTTCTTTTTCAGATAGCATAAAAGTTAATCTTCCATTTAATAAGGTAAACCAATGAATTTTCCAAATGCTTGTTTTTTAGAGAGAGACACATTTGAGCGTTAACACATATCCTCATGCATATGTCTTATTTTTTTTTCCATTTACCTTAGCAGCATTTGGAAAAAACCAAACGATAACATATTTCAATATGCTTCCATAAAACATTGAGTTCGTTTTTCTCAATTTTCAAACTATTCATTTTAAACCTACTTCCAGAATACTTTCATAGGAGAGGAATTCCCTTGGAATCTATGATATAAATTTTCATTGTTCATTTTTTCTCGACGTCTAGGAAGAAGTTTAGTTCACCAGAACTCCTCTTTTTCATGTCCAATATTCTTGTTCATTTCTTCATGATTTGTTCCTGAGATAAGCAAAATGGTTTTTCCCATAATATAACCAATTTCTCATTCTCGGCGAAGGGGACTGTATCGTGAATCGATATTATGCTTCGCAAATATAAGTCGATGGAAAAAACCATTGCAAAGGAATGTTAGAGTATGGTGCCATTCTGGCTGCATACCTAAAATTTTTTAGGCCAAAGTAGCGTTCTTCACACGCTCGTTTATTGGTTCTTCAACATCAACCTGGCTTAGAAACCATACAGGCTTATCCTGTCGTCCTCCTATTTTTCTAGTTTCCTACTTCGATAGAAAACGTTGCAAGGACGGAGTCCAAACGACAAGAAGAATCCATTGCCCCGTAGTATTACGCCATTTCTAGGCAATCGCCACCAGTCCGGGCACGCCCGAGAAAGCTTGGGCACACCCATTCTTTCCCTCAGTTCACCTTCTTCAGTTGTGCATTATAATATAGCTAAAGTGAAATCATTAAAGGGTTTATATATAATAAACGTAAATAATTTATAAAGAGTTAAATATTGATAATACTATTTAAACTAGTTACATTAAAGGAAATCTTAATAAACCGCCAAATAACTTACATGTCTAACCAAAACATTATACATAATGTCCGGAATATGACTATATATTATATACCTTTGTGTATAATATATATATGTATAATAATATAATAGATACTATATTATATTATATTAATATATAATATAGATATATTATATATATAATATATATATTAGTTAGTATATATATATATATAGTGTTTAAAGATACCGAATATATTATTATTTAGATCAAGTACTCATTCTTAAATATTTGCAGAATATATGTGATGTAAGTTTTAACAATTTGCTCAAGAAGAGCATTAGTGGGGTGGAAACTTTGTGCATATTGATCCCAATGGATGGTGAATAAACATTGATCATTTCCAATCAAATTGCTCAGGAAGAGCATTAGTAGAGTGAAACCTTGGTGCATATTGATCCCAATGGATGGTGGAGTGAACGTTGATCATTTCAATCAAAGGAAGCTCCGGCCGATATTCCCAAGATGAGCTTATTTAATATTCCATGAAAGGCAAATAACACAACAGTGCCAATTGTAATTGTAAATAATAATAACAATAATAATTAATAATAAAATAATAATATAATAATAATAATAATAATAATGAAACAATTGTAAAATAATAATAATAATAATAAAGTAACAAAACAATAATCAATAATAATAATAATAATAATAACAATTGTAATATAATAATATAATAATAATAATAATAAAATAGCAATAAATAATATAAGAATAATTAATAATACTTAATAAAATTAATAATAATAATAATTATTAAAATGATTATATGCATAACTAGATAGATTTTATATTGTATTATTTTTAATGTCTCTTTTTATCTACGTTGCATGTTATGAATCTAGGTTCGATTTAGGAGATGTAGGAAATGTGGAGTAGAGTGAATGGGTTTTGTTTAGTTTAATTCCATTATTTTTATGCATAAATCTTAACTGTGACGATTTTAAATAGCAGATGGTTGTTATATGCTTCGAATTCATCCCTCTTACCCTCTGTTGTCTTTCAAAGGAGAATTATTTATTCATTTACAAATTAGGAGTGAAATCCTCCTCAATCTCTAATGCAATAAAGTGAAAGCCTTTATATGACTAAGAATATTCGGAGGCGAGAATCCTCCCCTGTAGTCGCTCGGTTATTTATTTATTTTGGTTTATAGATAGGTCTCTGATATTTAATGCTTTAAGCGGCCAGGCTGCCGGTGAATTCCATCGTAGAGTATAGAACCCATTAGCTTCATTACAATCGCTGGTGTAAGACGTGAGAAGAGAGAGTCTTCAGGTTACGCTATAATTAAGATACTATTTCGTTATATAGATTGATATACAGAACCAAAACAGTTTATATTATAACATTAGATATAATAACGAATACAGAGTAAAGCAACATAACGGAAATTGTTGCAGAAATTTGTGAGAATAAAGTAAACAAACAACAAAGAAGGAAATAGAATATCCCCTCAAAACCCCCCTACGAGAAATAGCGATACATATATAATTATTATATAAGGCTGAGTATAGACATAACTGAGTCAAGTGAGGGTATTTCAACCTCTACCGAAATTAATATTTAGTCCTGAATCAAAATTTTGTAATTTTTTGTAAGTTTTCATAACAATAATATAAATAATTAATTATAATTATAATATAAAAATTTTATTTAAAATTTAAAATTTTAAATATAAATATGTTTAAATTAAATTAAATTAATATAAATTAAATATAATATATTATAAAATATAATATGAAATTAATTGAATAATAATTATTATATATAATATAAATAATAATATAGAATAAATTAAATAATTATATAAATAATAATAATAATAATATACATTAATTGATATATAAATATAATATAGTTATAATCAACCATTGAAAATTAGTATAAAGTTCTGATGTGAAGTTATTAAACATGTGAGAAGATATGTGAAGCCTATCTTCTGTTGTCTCTATACTGATGATCAATCACTGATAATTGTCAATAGTGTCTAGTGTTCTCACTACCCCAATCCCATATCATGTATTTAAAAAATTTATGATCTCTCAGACTTAAATGATTCAAGGTTTAGCCGATAGTTTACCAAAAAAAAATATAGAATAAATTAAGGTTTTAATATATTGTAATTATTACTGGAGTATTATTTATGGGAAAAGATAAAAAGAAAATTGTTATATAAGATATAAGTGTATGACTGTCCCTGTTATATCGTAATGAATTAGGGTATTAATAACGAGAAAGTTCATTACCTTTCTTCAGTGAGCTAAATTTTTCTTTCCTCATTCATTCTTCTAAAAAACTATTAATTCTTTACTTTCCTCATTAATTCCATGGTTATCCATCGTTATCATATCACTTGACCATTTACAGCTAGTAATGAACAGTGCTATCTAGTTGGGGGTTAGGGAAAATATTCATATAGTTCTTTCTAACACTCTCGCATAATTTTCATTCTAAGCAGAAATTGAAGCTAAGGTACTTCTTCGTAAACGAAGCAAAAGCTGTCTTTATCACAATCAAAAGAAATGCGCTAACCTCTTGTTTCTCCTATATACTGACAAATAATTATATATATTCTCTCTTAAGCAACTTCTGGCTATAATCTGCCTTTCACTTACCTCTTATTCCGATTATACTGTGAATATCATGTGTGAGCTAATTTCATCCTAAATCTCGAACAAAGTCATGAATTAGCTCATCGACCTCGTACGACGGCTGCAGAACGAGATAATGAACTCTAGTTTCTCAGATTACTCAGAAGCAGGCAGATTTCCACAACTCCGGTACAAGGAGTGTGGAACTACTCACATGTCCAACCTATTCCGAAAAAGAGAAGCCCTCTGATCCTTCTTAACTATCGCCCTGTAGCTCTCACTTGTATTCTACTAAGATCTTTGAAACCCTCTCAACTCACTTTCTTAGAGCATTCGTAGTGGAAACTCATCTCCGAGAATACACAACAGGACTACAAATCTGATTTGTGCACTATAGTTCTACGTATTTGCGAGGATACTACATTCCTATCTCATATCTACTATAATACTTAGGATCCATTCGCTCTTAAGAACTTACGGAGAATACTTGGGAGGAAGTGACTGTGCAACACTTATTTTATTACCAATAATTTATAGTTGAGCCACGTGGAATTCCAAGTATAGCAACAGCGGCCACTGCTCTCCAAAGGCGTCCCCCCGTTGAGTTTCATCTCCTTTCACTTTTCCCCTATATCTACCCCCTGTTACATGTTCGAAAACTCTCTGGAAGTTGTCGGGCTGTTGGTGTGAATTCCAAAAGCGAACTTTATCTTCTTCATATAATCTCTGTCAAAAGAGTGAGTGGAGAATATCCTCAGCGGTCTGTCTTATCTCCTACTTATTCCTAACTTTCAGAGAAGATCTTCAATTCACACAGCACCTCTATTAACCATCAATTATACATTTTTGGAATCTCCCGAGCGTCGTTTATTCCGAGACTCACACTCCTATATGCATCTCTTTATACTACCATCGAGATTGACATAGCGTGCTCACACATAAAATACATTACTGGAAATATTACACACATCACTAATATATACACGTGATCGAAACCCGGCTGACCGACATCGTGCTAGCATTAAACTATATAAAGAACAATAATCTAAATCCTTATAAAAGTCTCCAACTTGACGAGAATCTTACGGCCTCTCTTCACTTAAATAAAAACCATTTGCGTTAAACTTATGCTTCTGACTCTTCAGAGCGGAGAGATTACCTTGTATCGCTCTTTCACCCTGCTAGAAATCAAAGAAATCAATCCGTTGCGCTCGAGTCTCGAACAATGAACGAGAACAAGAAAGTTGGCGATCTGAGGAACCGTTAGCACCATCACCACCCAGTTCCCAGCGTGCCTATTTAGGCAGCACACCGCCCACTACATAAAAACTGAAGGTCGGTTGTTAGGACGGGGAGACTGTTTGCCGCCGTTTTCTCAAACCTCTGTTCGCGTAGTTACCCAAAGTGTGGTACTTTCAGTCCTACCCGTATAGTTTGTTATAAGGTGCGAGGAATAACATCGACTTCTTCAGTAGCTACCGGGTATAAAAAGAGCTGTGACTCACGGCTTGATTCACCCACACAGGTGACTGTATTACATTTAGTAGTGATGTGTCTCGATAGCAGCTGTCACTATATAAGGTGCGTTTTACGCTTATACAAAACATGTAACAATACCTGTTGCTTGAGCACCGTGAGAATCGTTTGTAAGTGATTATTGCCGCCATAATAAGATAATTTCCATAAATATATATTGGTGGCGTTGTTTTCTCTTATCTCTTATTTCTATAATGTCATTACTTCTGCCAACCGCAGCGAGGACAAACTGCCGTGAGTGATTCTATCTCTAGCCATCTCTTTTGTACTCGATATTATCTCTATGCCCCTTTACGACGCGCTTCGCCTTATTCTCAAAAAACAATAAGGTACTGGTATCTGCGCACGGAGTATTGTGTTATATTGGTAACTCCAGGCTAGTTTGCCGTGGTGCTTCCTTCTTTCCACCACCTCGCTTTATGGTTGGAATCTCTCCCATCTCTGTATTCTACTAAACTTTAATCTTCTCCACTTTAATACCTATGCGTTCTGTGCTCATTAGCGCCAATTTGCGCCTAGAGGTGTGAACTTTACCTGCATCTGCATTACACACACACTTCTCTCTATGTGAATAAGTCACTTCTGCCGCGATGTAATCTCGTATATTAGTCACCAGTAAGAACCATTTTGTATACATAAAAAATCGTCATTACTTGGTACAGATCATGTGGCGTCAATACCAGTTCCACTGATATCTCTATCCCTCTCTCCACTCTCTAACTCATCAAATAATTACATGTGTTCACCCTCCCTCTCCTCTGTCACACGTCCCCCCCCTTAACCTCAGTATGATAATCCCTACTTCTCGCTAAGAGCGCTATCACGCATACCTTCTCCGTTGACTCTCTTACTATAACTTACTAACTTAACCTCACTCGTTATCGCAGTATCTCTATCATCTTCATCCTCATATATATCACTCACACATCAGCCTAGTTCTACCACATACTCACTCATTAGATAATTGCAAACCTCTTAATATCCCGCCTTACTCATTCCTTATTATCCACCTAAGGCTATATAAACTAATTAACAAACACATTTACACACCACACCACACCCACTTCATTTCTATCTCTTTCTACATTCATCCTTATACTATCAGTCTACTATTCTATATTAATTGCCCACCATATTTCATATTTTTAATCCAGCTACACGCTGCACGATTCACCCCAATAGTAGTGTATGTGCTCCTACACCTTATCCAGTAAAGACTATACTTTATCGTATATCATTATACACATGATTCCTTCGAAAGTGAGTGATAGCTGCCCAGACATACGTGTGCAGATACTAATACTCCTAATACTCTCTACAACTGACACTCTAACTTTCTAACATTGCGCTGACAAGAAGTCTAATTTATATGTGTTTTTAAAGTATTTATTCTGATTGATTTTTTTTAGATGTCAACTATAACTCAACCCTAATATAACTTACACCTTCCAAGTTTTAGTGTCCTTCTACCACACGCAGGACATACGATGTGGGAAAATTTTTCTCCCTACACGTATGGATATAAGGGATAAGGATATCTGTAAGATGTTGTCAGCCGAAGAGAGGGTGTGGAGATTAAATTATGTGTATTATTGATATTGTTGTCGGAGTTATGAACGAAAATTAGGAGTGTGGATATTAACGCATAAGAGAAAGGCGAACCATTAGACACTTGAATGTCATGGGAAACCCTACACATTACCATCAAAAGGCAATAAAAACACAATATCGAAATAAGTCATACAATTTTTAATAATAAAATTTATATAATATTATAAAATAAAGAGAAAAGAAATATATTACTAGAGCTTCACAGCCAAAATATGACAATTTTTATATGAGTTACAATTATATATACGGACATTTATTTATTTAACATTTTTATTACATAGCATTATAAAAAATATATATATATATCTAGCCGTCTAAATAGAATTGCCCGAGCCATTACCAGCTCACATTGTTACCTATATATAATTATAATTAGCTTATTATTAGTATTTAATCTATTCTCTATTATTATTTATTATTATAATTATGTAATTATTATTATTATATTATTATTATTATTATTATTATTTAATATTATTTGTAATTATATATTATATTACATTGTAGTTTATAAATATTAATCAGAAAGCAGTAATACTATTATTGATTAAAAATTATCAGTCATATAATAATCGAGGCTAGAAATTTGCCGATGACAATGACGATTAGACTGTATTTATTTAAAAAAATAAATTATTAGTCTGAAAAATTGCCAATGACGATGACGATTGACGATTTATCGTTTACCCTATCACAATAAGTAAATTATATTATAGATTATATATATAGTAATATAATATATATATATATATTAATATTATAATATATATAAATATATATATATATCATATATATATTATATATTATTATATATATATAGTTATATATAAATATATATATTCACAAGAAGATAGTCTTTAAGGAATGTTACTGAAGATGTCATTGCTGAGAAAACCAGTGAGGTGGAAACGCAGGATAGTATGTGATTTTTGCGTAGCGTAACACTAACAATCCGTCACGCGATGCGGATAGTTTTTAACAAGCAATAGTTCCAACTGGGATGAAACTGATCCTACCGAAATTGAAAGTTTGATGGCGAATCTATGCTTATTTAACGAGAAAAGTTTTAATTTTTAAAATGTAGATTTATCACAATAAAGTTAGTTTTGGTTCTTTATATATATATTTTTTTCAAATTCTTTCATTGTAATTAATACTTAGTGTGTGCGAATCCGAGAAACTAATTTGTCTTTATAATTAATTAACTTACAAAAAGTTTCACAAAAGTTAAACCGTTATCGTTTTTGTCATTTGTGCTTACGCTATATGAGAAATGCTCACCCAGTTTTAGCACGAATTTCGTTCATAAACGAACGTTTGTTTACAAACATTTTGAATCAGCTGTTGTAATGGACCACATGGTTTTGGGATAAACAGAAATGAAAAAATAACAAATGGTTTATATTTCAAATAATTCATCAACTACTGTGATGGAGTTTATCGATTTGGAAGAAATTAGATTTAAAGCTAATTTTATTGAATGAAACATTCATCAAACCAGACGGACCCACCACGCCGTCATCTTGTTTGCTTATATTTTTTTAAGCGCGTCCTAAATTCGGCAAGTACCGGAAATAACCTTTCAGAATTTAGGAAAATTTTTTACGTTTGATTAGCATTTTAATAAATTTGCGCTACATTTGACAAAAACGAACGCAAACTCGAGCATTTCTTAACTTTAGTAAGCACGAATGCAAAAACGAAAACTGCTTTAATTTAAAGGAATTAAAGAAATATAGTTAAATCTGTATTTGAGAAAAAAAAAAAAAAAATTACACTTACAAGTGATCGTAATTCTTTCATCAATATAAGCAGAATCTGGAAGGAATAAATCACCTCTTTTATATTCAGATGAATATAGATAAGTAGGCTAACGTTATTTATCTAGTTTTATTAATTAGTAATGCATAAAATCACTGAATTTTTTCATAGATATGGAGGTTAACGTAAATTATCTAAGCTTTATTAATTAGTTCAGACCAAATTACACTGTACACGATTTTTTTCCAATCTTTCATCAATGGAGTCTTTTAAACAGAAAATGCTTATAAATTACAATCGACGAAATTAAGACTATTCTTTATCAAATCTGAAATTTTAAGTGTCTTTATTTTGTTACTTCTAGGTATGTTACAATGCTGAAAGTTAAAATATGCTTATAGCGTAGATTATTAACAGGAGTTTTGTTAAACGAGAGAGTTCCCAATTGGGAATATGTAGTAGTAAAGTTGAACTGGAGCCTCCTGTTGCACTCCAATGTAAAATGTTGGTCCATTTTACTCCTTAAACACTTGGTAGGTGCATTCGGCTTAAATTAGTTTTTACTAACCAGTTTCTTCGCGGTATGCATTATTCACAAAAGAAAACCCTTTTAATAATTAAATTGGCTACCATAAATGTAGCATTCAAGAGACCATGACAGGCTTCCAAAGATTCCTCCTCGGGCCACCACCCTCCAAACTAAATCTTAAGATTTTGAGTTGGCTACTTCTGATGTTAGAACTGTTGATGCCAAGAGGATGCTTACTTGACACGTTCTTCGTACTTACTTTCTTAATATCAACATTTGATGTACCACTTTTTAACAAAGATTTTATTTTGTCTTTGCTTTGATAGCATTATTTCCTAATTGCTTCTCTGTAGAAAGTAAAGAAAAATATCATCCCTTTCAAACTTTGCTTTTGTTACCTTGACATCGCTGTTTTCAAACTTCTATTTGCGTTTAAGAAAAAATTATATTTTAAATACACATATTTTTATTTCTCGAGCGTTCTGGCAACTTAGATGGCGAAATAAATACAGATAACGTAAGCTCAAGCATCAATATGGTTAGTTGATTTGTTCATCAATCTTCCAGCAGCTGTTCAAGTGGAGATATGTTGTCTTTGATTGGTGCATTCAGCACAGATGGCATCAAGAGGTTGCAAATATCAGGCAAACGCGTTTTGTCTACAATTAATTTATGAAGACACTAAGAAAAACGTACCTTGTGAATATATCTGCTAAAATGTGAGAGGCTTATAAGACATATTTTGTCATGCCTGTTTGGGACCAAGACAAGCAATGGGCAACTCATTTCACCTGCGAACCTTACAAAAAAAACTCTTAAGGTTATATATATATACTATTATTATAATATAATAATTATATTTATATATATATATATATATTATTATATATATTATTATTATATTATATTCTATATTATTACTATAATTTTTATATATATATATAATATATATACTATATATATATATATTTTATTACTATATATATATATCCTATATATTATATAATAAATTAAACTTAAAATATAAATATAAAAATTAATTAAATATAAATAAATATAAATATAAATATAAATATAAATATATAATATAAATATAAATATAAATATAAATATAAATATAAATATAAATATAAATATATATATAAATATATATATAAATATATATATATATATAGTATATATTATATATATATATATATATATATTATATTTATATATTATATTATCATATATATATATATACTATTATATATCTCGATATATAACTAATTTAATCTATCAGCTTAGATATTTTAGTTATTTATATATTATCCACTTCTCTCCCCAAGTCTGCTAAGATGAAGGAAAAGAAAAAGTCGAAAAAGTAGGCTAGAAGGAAATCATTGACACAGTTAAAGAATCCCAGCTCTTACCGCCCCCGTTTTATACTTTAGTTGAGGCTTTGGCGCCAGTCAGAAAATCCCTAAGCTTCGGCGGGCCGCGACGAGACCTTCCTCACTATAGCATCTCCTCAATGGTGCGTTAGTGCCCTTGGCTTCAGCGCTCGGACTTGTTGGTTATCGAGTAGCAATTTCACTCATTATGCACCTTTCTTCTCGCCTTCTGCCACTCTCATTTCTCTCCTTCCGGCATTCCTTTATTGACTCAACTCACTTTTCTTCGGTCTTCCCAGCCTGTCAATTTCCAGCACACTCACCATACATTCCGCTTAACTCGGACTATTCATCCATCCTTTCCACTATGACCAAACATCTCAACAAGTTTCCATTATTCTGGTCCCATTACCCGTTTCTTCACACAACACAACTCTCTATATGTTCATCCATTTTCAATTTAGTCAATTTTTCTCCACCCAAATAGTGTTCAGATTTCCTTTCCCTGTACTTTTGTTCAACTCGATTATCAGGCTATCCATTTAATCTATTCTGTTTAATCCATAACCACTCATAGGAATAGCGGTAACCATATCCTGATATAAGATCTAGCGCCATTCCCCAAAGACTTTAACGTCCTTTTACATCCCAATATATATTCAGTGTGTGTGTGTATCTATATATATATTATATATACATTTAAATATTCTATTATATACTTTTAATTAATAATTATATTAATATTATATATAATATAACATAGCGCATCTATCTTACTTACGGGAATAGATGCTAGTAATCCGACTCGTATCATGACTTTAACGAATTAGTTTCTGATCCTCTCTGTCGTGGCCTCTTATATAGTCGTTCACACTGATCCGTGTCATATCTTATATATATTCATATTTATATATTTTGATAGTCCATGTTTATAAGCTCTTAATCTCTCTCGAATTTTCTATCTTCACAGTTAAATTACATTACCATCCCTCCTATCTCTTAATTCGTATCATATTAATTAATCATTCGTGAGCATTTCACTCTGAGTATGTATAAGAATTTACTCACTCAGTCTATTATTCTCCTCTCTTGGACCACATATAGCGCCCATATATTTCAAGAACACTCGACTGCCA
The DNA here is from genome assembly GCA_015478945.1 of Trachelipus rathkii. NCBI lineage: Eukaryota > Metazoa > Arthropoda > Malacostraca > Isopoda > Trachelipodidae > Trachelipus > Trachelipus rathkii. The sequence continues at coordinate 28,056 of JABUQX010024816.1, read as the reverse complement.
CTTTTCTCATCAATTTTTCTGGTGACTGCCCAGTTAGTATATCAGGCGGGGTGGAGTCGATCGGTCCACTAATATCAAACTCCTCCGGCGCCTCACCGTCCATACTAGGTCGGGAATCTATCCCTCCTGCTCTCTATCCGAGCGATACTCTGTACTCGCGCTTCAGTCACATACAGTAGAGTTTCGTTTGTGCGCGAACACGACGCACACACGACGTCTACGGTAAGCCCGATGTTCTTGGTGTGTATTCTCCTCTACCGCTCTGTCGCCACTATCAGGAGTATAGGCACTCATTTCTGGCTCATCGAATTTAGGAATTCATATATTTGTTCTCTTACCCTGTCTACACGGTCCGTTTGGACGCAATGGTCTGACGCAAAACTTAAATGAGGGACATGGGATTCGACTAAATAATGTAAATGATGACTCATTAAACCATGCATGAGTTTCATAATAATTTGATTCCACAGAGTCTCATGAGATTATCCAAAACTCAAGCGCGCCTCTACAGCTGCTGTCTCCGATATAATACCATTAATCTCACCGCTAAGGAAGAGTCTGATACCATCTTCAAAATGAAATGATCGGCGCTTTTCAAAAAGACTGAAAGGATGTAATAAAACTAGCTAGAAGAAAAAGGTTTTTTTTTCTGTGGAATTAATGACCTTCTTACCTAGATACCCATTACAAAAGCAAGTTTTTTAAAGCAGGTTTTTTGCAAACATATCTAGAACCAAGTTAATCGTCACTTTGTGCTGCAGTTGAAAATACTTCAATCCGACCAGTCTATTATTCGCCCACCCATTAAAGGAAAAAAAACAAAAAAATCTACACGGAACCAACACCTTTAGATTAAATCAATAACAGATTTCACTGGAAGAATTTTTACAGTCCCAGTAGGAATGAAAGAAACCCGCATTACCAAAGATGTAGTGCCATTGAAAACATCACCTTTAAGAAAATAACGACTAGATAACAATTGATGATCCTAATTAGTTGGTGGAAGTTAAGGCAAAATTGCTTACCCACGCGTGAGGTTAACTTTGCAAGATCACTTGTCGTTCCCAACTAGTGTTCCCAAGTGAGAGAGTATTTAACAATGCGGGCTATATATAATTTAAAAAGAGAAAAGACAGACTCAAAACAGAAAAGGCAGAAGAAAAATTGATATGTTTCTCAAGCACACCTTCCTATATTTGAATTTTCAATACTAGTTGCAAAAAGTATATAATCCATTGGTAACTTCTTCAAGTAGGTCGGAGTTGGGGCGAGGAAGAGGGTGGCTGCGGGTGCTTTGGTTTGGGTTCCCCTCCCACACCCCTTTAGGGTAACAATGTATATTATAGATTAGTGGCTTAAAAATCGGAAAAGAATATTAGGTATTTATTATATTATTGAAGTCTTTGATTAGTACTATGTATTTATATATAATAATTCTTATATATAGTATTTTATTATATATATATATTAATATATTATATATTAATATAATTATATAATATGCTTAATATAATATATTGTTATATATATTATTTTAGTATTATATATATCACATCCGCATCCGCATCCGCGGATGGTTTTATAAATCAACATACACCCGCCATCCCATTTGCGGAGCCGATTAGCAAAAAAATACATTGCCGATCCACTATATATATATATAATTATATTATATATATTAAAGTTTATTAATTATATATATATATATTATATTATATAATTAATATTTATAATATATATTAATATACTATATATACAATACTGCTAAATCCTATATTTACTACTATATAAGTCTTTCTCACGGACAGTGTCAACAGCTCGGAAGTCAGGACGGCTCAACCTTACTTAGCTGTCTAGATTATACATTTCCTGTGCTGTCATCCATTTAAACTTCAGTTGAGTTGGTACATTCAGGTTGTTTATTACATTCCCATCTGCTCCAATATGTATTCCGAATTTTCTCGGTTACTATTACAGATTATATTATTATCACTATTCGCCGCAATTATAGCCGCCCCTTTTATTAGGTATGATGCGTTGACTACTCACCTTATATAATATTATATTATTATATACCTTATTAGAAAGCATTATATATCTCTACTATTTGTATTATTAATTATTTAATATACATAGATATTACAGGCGACTGATATTTCTATCTACCGTGATGTCGTGCTCTGATGTTAAATTATCAGCTGACTAATATGTGTGTGTTGTATATCATCCGTCTGATGCAGTGGTGCAATACCTACTATCATGATGTCGAGCCGCTAAGTATGGTTCTATTATATGTATTATATTATTATATTTTCGTATAAGTATATATATATATTATATAATATTATTAATTTATATTTATATCATATTTTTAACTTTTTAAATATTATTATTATTATATATATTATATATTATATATATATATTATTTATTTATTATATATATTTAGCACATTAGCTCCTTGCACGTTTATACTGAGAATTTCCTAATACGACACTTCTGAATCTAATAGCTATCGTATGTCCTGCTACGTTAGTCTCGTGCGTACATCTATCGTCTCTATTGATAATCCGGTGTATTGTGTATCACTGGTGCAGGGGATTTTGAGTTTGCGTCCACCTTCTTCTCTCCCTATCGGCACGTATGTTCACTAGTGGTTTCGTGTGCGTGAATCGGTCTATATAGATATACCGGGTGCTCTCGGTTTCGCCACTCAGAATGTGGCACTTACTCATCATATTAAATTATTTTCCAGACGACATTAACGCACTCTATTCATATATTCCGATATTTACGCGCATATATATATATATATATATATACTATATATATATTATATATATTATACTATATATATATATATTATATATTTATATATATATTATATATTATTATACTTATATATATTATAATATAATATTATTTATATATATATTATTATTATATATATATATTATATATCTAATATATACCTATATATTTATTATATATATATATATATTATATATATATATTTATAATATATATATATATGATATAATACCAACCAAGTACTAACTAACCACCACCATATACCCTATATTTCAATAATACCCATACCCCATATATATATTAACCACCTAACCCAAACATACATAATACTCACCTACCACAACATTATTATAAAAACCCTCCACTATATATCATAATACACTATACATCTACATCAACAACAATACCAATATCTCACAGACTTGAATAAGCTATCACACTCAGACCACACTCATCTACAGTCCTCTGGGCATCACAAACACCAAGCCACGCATACGTCTATTTAGAATAGTTGTGTCCGCTAGGTTTACACGCACACTTTTAAATGTGGATACAAGCTACAAACTGATCATAGATATATGACTATCCTCTACATTAAACCAACCAAACCCCGGCTCAGGTTGCGAATACATCACTATTCCCTCACGCTTCCACGAATCTGTTCATCTCTACACTACATACTCGACCACTTTACCACAGCCTCGCTCCTCTCTCCTATCACATATAACACACTCTCCCCTCATCGATAACGACAAACGAATCAACGATCTCAACCAATGGCACTAACTTCATTCCATCAACCAACCAAGGAAGCCGCTCACACGTCGCAGAAAGCTTCATCAGATGACATGCTCGCCTATACGACGTCCAAGGTCGCACACCAAACTGATTGCTACACTCGCTCTCCATACAGGCCGACACAACGTATACTTTCAATCCAAACTCCTACATCGCAGCTCAACCACTACGCGATACGAAACTGCTGGTTGCGAGATCCGTACGCTCAGTTGGCTCTCCTACCCCTCCTACCGTCTTTCGCTCGAGCGCTACCCCCGCATAGGCATAGAAATGTCTATATGCTGAACTAAAAGACGCCAACACTAGAATAATCACTCCACGGCCATGTTATTATCGTATCACAGCAAATCATCCAGAACCTTAATCCAATTGCTTCTCCAAGTGCCAAACTCTACTGAGCTCCCTGTACCCATTCCTTCAAAATGGCGACAGAGCCCATCCTTCAGAGGAAGATTTGAAATCGTTGAGATCCCTCCTGAATATAGTGTGCTGCGGAGAAGAAAAACTCATATTTCTCCCCCAACCAAGAAAAGAAGATTCTCACCGACTTGATCAGAGATTTGGTCTTCAACAAACCTCTGCGCAGATAGACTCCCGCCCCTGGAACTCTGTTGTGTCTCGACTCGTTCCGGTATCCTGTGATAGTCGAGACCTCAAAGCAGCTGGAATTTGTTTACTTTAAGTGTGAAAGTCTAGATGTAGTCCCGTGGAGACTATGCTTCGCTTTACGTACGCTTTCTCCCAGTCCTCTTACTTGTTCCTTATCTCGTGTGTGTCGTCTGCGCCCTTCCAGCGGTGTAGACGCGATAGGGTTTCTGTCCTGTTTGCCACAATTATGACAGGTTTTATTTGAGGCAACTTGGGAATCTGCGCTGCTGTAACTCCTTTGCCGGGTGGCCGCCTCTTCGATGAAAACTTCATCAAGGTTTTTTAAAGCTGATTGTTCTACTTTCATAAGGGAACAGTATTCCATTTACTTCCCTTGCGCTCACTCGGTGCGGCTCAAAGAGGACACAGCAGGCGTGAGTATTGCCTTAATGTGCCTTGAATATTGAAGAAGAACACAATTTTTAGTTATCGGAGATTTCATAATGGTGCGCTTCCTGGAACTGCGTCTCCAAGGGGGGCTTTACCCAAATTGTTTAATTCTCAATGTTACCGTTGTGTCTCTGGGAAACTCAAGGACTTCAGTATTAGGAACACTTACCAAAGGCGAGAATTGGCCACGAGCGTTCTTAGTTTAGTGTAGGGCGCGAACCTTATCAAAATGGGAGACCTCCTGTTTCTTTGGGAAACCCAGAAAATATTGTTTTCCTTTACTAACACATAAGATTATTAGGGCTAATGAAAACAGTTCGTCACACAGCTCAGATAAGGAGTCTTTCAGTCTATGTTATTTCCGCTTCATTGTGCCTATTCATTATAGCTCGTGTCCTCCAATTACCCACAGCCTAGAATATTGAAGCATGGCCACATACTTGACAGACGTTCAGTGATGCGGATACTCAGAAATCCGGTACTCCCTAATAACGTCTGGTGTCTTCGTCCTGACTACAAGTTTAAGAAGAATCACTTAGAGTTCAGGACATTCCGCTGAAGAAGCTGACGTATGATTAGAGAAAAAGCAGCTTAAGAACAGCTTTTGTTGAAGTGGTTCGTGGCTCTTCTTGTGGACGAACTACAGCCGAAATACTTTGAGAAGAAGCTTAGCGTTTAATTTTGGTCTAGATGAAACTACCTTATTTATTTGTATGACAAATGACAGCTGGTCCCAGAAAGTTCATATATCCATCTGACTGCATCTTGTTTTATAATCTTAGGAAATTCATGGGGTGTCGTCGTCGTAAAATGCGGGAGCATGGCTTTAGTGATTTTCACTAAGATCATGTCCTGGAGTTTGAAAGCCCCGCTCGTCCGTATACCAAAGGATCATATTAAGGTGAAACA
>JABUQX010024816.1:0-17500 GCA_015478945.1 Trachelipus rathkii | reverse complement strand
TTAGCTCATTAATGACCAAATTAAGCCGATGGCCTACACAATGTGTCATTTTGTGGATTGATGAAACACCACGAAACTAAATTTATTTGCATCAACAACAAGTCCAGGCTTGGACTGAGATTTGGATTTGGATCACAACTCGTATATAAATGAGAATTAGAGATACAACTGGGATATGATTGAGATCCCAAAAACCTACAAACATACAATGGAATAAGGTTTTGGGTATATAAAAGAAATATATAATAAAAAATGATAAATGATAAGTTTTGCTCACTCCCATGCTTCATGAATATGTGATATTCATGAAAATACAGCATATGTTTTGTTGAACTTTAGAAAATTTGACAGTAGGTTTACCTTAGTAATACCTGAAGGAAGAGTGGAAACTATTTATTTATTGCTTAAATACTTTCCACTACTTTTGGCTTAAAATTATAAAAAAATATATAAACATATCTCTATGCTAATGCATTAAAATCCTCGCTATGACCCCGTGCTCCCTATAATTTTATATTTGTTGATAAGCGACCGATGTATAAATAGTAATAAAATACCACGCCAGACCACACCTTAGCCAATATCGTATTATATATATTAATTTCAATGCTTATCGACTCTTCTCGCCCTCGAGGGTGGGGGTTAGTATATATTATTAAATACTAAAAACCGAAGATATCACACATAAAGCACGAATAAATTATAAAAAAACATTATATCCTATTAATGTTTAATGAAAAATATTATATATATATATTTAATTAATATATATATATAATATTAGGTTTCATCTGTATTCGTTGAGGCGTAATTCTTGACGTTTTTTATTTTCTCTTACTGATTAAGTTGAATAAATACCTGTCTAAGATTGACTCAACCTTTTATGGTGCGAAGCTTCTTAATCTTTTATTACTCTTATACTTTTTATACTTTGTTATTTATTTTTATAGTATTTGCTATGTAGTGTTAGTAAATTCTTTTAATCATTGATTGACATTAAAGTTAATTAACTTATTTCTTTTTTATGAGAGGTGTTTACAGAATGTGACTTAAATTTTTTACTAAAATTTAATCTTAAAAGTTAGAAAACATATAATAATTATAAATATATATATGAAAATTACATACCGTGGGTAGTGCTTAAGAGATATAATATTAATTAGACCTGTATGTTTTCTTGTACCTTCAAACCTAACCTTAATTAACACACATAACCCAGCCATTAACTTAGCCGTAACAATCATTGGACTGAACCCAAACAGTAGTTTATAATTTTTAATATTTATACGCTCAGTGTACCTCAAACGCCTAACCTAATTGTACTGTCTCGATGCGCCGTGGGCCCGTTTACATCAAAAACGCCTAACCCGGTATCTGTCTGCCTGACTGCCCGCATCTCCGTATAAGATGACCTAAAAGTAAACAGAAGGCTATTGGATATAAATATAAATAATAATATTTGTAGATACAATATGACAATATTTCTTCTATATTAATATATATATAATATAAAGTTATATACTCACATATAATCTGAATATATATACTAACCTAGTTATCTATAATATATAACACATAAATACAATAATCTATACATAGCGTATCTTTTATATATAAGAATTAGTGTAGCAGTGAGGTTGTACGTGATATATATATATACTCTCTCTCCTCTCTACTATATATATATATAACATTACACTTTTTCTGGTATATATGACTGAGTTCGTATTATCGATTTAGATACTCTTCGACCTTTAGGCGATAAAAAGGCTAAATTGAGCGCATATATCTTATACAAATTTTTCTTTTTTTCCACCCTAAACCAGAAAAAAATGTTAAAACTTACATTACTAAGTATTTAACTAAAAAATTTTCAGAATCAGAGGAAACGCGGTTCCACCAAAATGCCAGAATGAAACACTTAATTAGTTAGTATTATTTTATTCGGTGATATATATATTATATTATTTATATTATTAATTATAACAACACCAATCCAAGAATATAATAAATGATTATATATTATAAATATATAAATTATATATTGATTAATTATATAATATTATATAGAAGTCTAATATTATATATGGTATATTATTAAACTTTTGTAGTTTATGCATATATTTATTGCATATATTATATATATTATTACATAATATATTATATATATGTATTTATATAAATTAATTATAATATATATATATATAGGTGTGATTAAATATATATTAATAACAATAAAATATAAAGATTTGTTATATATATAATAAAATAGTAGACTGTTATATATATATTATATTATATTATTACTTTTATATCTTCATATATATACTTATTATTATATTATATTATATATATATAATATATATTATATATATATATATTTTTACCTATTTATATATATATCTACTATATAAACTATATCATATTAAATATAAAAAATAACTCTATTACTTAAATATAGTCATAATCATTATGTTTAGGCTTCGACGGTACCATAATCTAATACAGAGGCCTACTCCGGAGGAGCGGTGTACTCGTTTTAACAGGGAAATAAATAAAATTTATAGATTTTCAGTAAAGCAATTTCATTTCGATGATATATAGCATTAAAAAAATTTTTAATATTTTCTAATATTAGTATATAACACTTAAATATTAGTCGGCTTTGTAGGCATAGGCAAAAGTATATACAGCTACGTGCTCTCCCTCCTCGCAAAAATAATTTCTGCTATTAAAAAGAGCAGTAGTAGATGAAAGAAAATGCATAGACACGGATCCAAACATTTTTTTTTTATTCGATGAACTATCTTGAGAAATGTTTGATCAATTTTTCTTAATTAGATGTGCTTCCTTTTTAGATGAGCTATCAGAGAGCCGACGAGAGAACACGAGGACAGATGGAGAGACGAAGTCTTCCCCACGATCGCCGGATAGACCGAAGAACCCCGACTCGTCCATTATATAGTGGTTTATCCTTTTGCGGGTCTTTTTTATGTTAAAAAAAAAATTTTTACAATTTCGGCCACATATTGAAATTCCCTCGGAGTGCTAGAGCTCCTTCGTTCTTTACTCTAACGCGTCATTTAATATACACACCTTTTCCAATCCGATTTATATACTATGTTTTAAAATTTTTTCATTTCAAGCAGTTCTGTTTTTTTTTATTTTATTATTTCAGGCATTGACATTGATTGTATCGAAATTATATTAAATTCTATTTATGTGTTCCTGTAAGTTAGTGATCATAGTTTTCTCAAGTTACCATGCATTATTGCTTCCTCTTCGGGGGGCAACTGACCATATTTTATAAATTAACAATACTTAGGAGTTATGATGTATATGAATCAGATTATAGGCTATATATTATAACTGCTAGATCAAAACTCTGCATATATATAATATATAATATAGCGTGATTAACTTCTTGCGGTATAGTCTTGAGAATAGTTTTCCCAATAATTGTACTATATAATTATAAATTATTATATTTATATGATTATTATAGTCACCTCCAATTGTGCACACTATTAACAATGTTTTATAATAACTTGTAATTAAAAACAATTACAAATTTACAACATAATGGCAAACCTGCATTTACTGTATACAACATACCTCTTCTTCAGTTTTTCTCTACTAAATGTAAGACACTTTAAAAACGTGGTCTGGCAAAAATAATAAAATCATGAAGGTTTCATTTGTGTGGGGTGTGAAATTTCCGCTGTGCTGATAGAGAGAGGACAAAAGCATTGCCCCACGCTGACCCAATATTGCTAATACATAACACATTTCGTTATCTATTATATAATAGTATAATATAATATAATTATTAATAAATTAATTAAATAAAATTGTTATAATTTATATAGTATTATTTTTAATGCTATAATCATTTATATATATTGATAATAAAAATTGTTTATTAAAATAATTAATATAAAAATTAATATATATGCTATTATATATTATGTATATATATATATATATAGTAATATATATATATATATATTATATTATATATAACACTAGAAATCATTAAAATTTTCATTAGTGAAGAGATGGAGCATTTTAGTGACACAGAGGTTCTTATTTGTTCATGGTTTTGCATAAAAAAATGAGAATTAATTGTTTTATTATTGTGTGCAAAGTGTTGTGGTAGTTGTGGAGTGTTGTCTAATCTCTAATAATACTGTTATTAAAACTATAAATATTTAATGTTTAAAAATAGTATCAACAATTTATTTTAAGTTTTCGTAATTATTGAGTTCAACAGATTTGAAAAAAAAAATTAATCTCTCTCATATTTTTAAAAAAATCTCATCGTATGCTTTATTATCTTAGAAAGCAACGCTTGAATTACATACCACATGTATGTTAATAATTCTTAAATTTTTTACGTTCGAAAAAAAGCAGTGTTATTTGGTTAAGTAGACAAAGATTTACTGTGTACAATTAAAAAAACTTATCATAACCTAAACTTAATGGGTCTTGAAGCGAATAAAGTTTTTTTTGGTAGAGATTACATTTATATAGAGGTTTGGCACAACTGTTTTAGTACTTTTAAAATGGGTCTCTAAAGCTTACTATTAGCATCAGAAAATTAAAGTTAATAGAAAATTTCGAGGATGTGTGGTCAGAATCCGTTGAACTCAATATTTTTTTTTCGTTCAATTTGTTTATAAGTTTTAATAAAAATAAGAAAAAAAATCCGCTCCGAAAATTTTAACCTGTTAATAAAGGCAGTTTTCGTTTTTGCATTTGTGCTAAAAAAATGCTCGTTTTCGTTCGTTTTTGTCAAATTTATTGCAAAATCGAAAAAAATGCTTATCAAACGTAAAGAATTTTTTTAATTCTGCGCTTGGTTTGACAAAAGCGAACGAAAACTTAATTTTTTTTAGCACAAATGCAAAAACGCAAACGGCTAAAGTTAGGCTCTTTTCGCTCCTGTAAGGATAACACTATCGATGGTTTTTCCGATTGATGTATCGATCATTTTTTCGATAATCGATAATTTTTTTACGATTATTAAAGATTGTATAGACCAGTTTTGTTACGTACGATATAAAAGAAATTAATATAACGTTGCCTATATATATATATAGTATAAATATTATATATTTTTATATTATATAATATTAGATTATATATTGGGCTATATCGATTCATTCTTTAGTGAACTATATTATATACTTATTATATAAATAAACCGCTTCGATAAATATATATAATATAAGAAACCATTTATTGTCAAATATTTATTTAAAATCATAATATTAAATCAGTATTTAAGAATAATATATCGATCATATAATCTCTTATTACGTATTATTATCTGCAGCGGGAACGATCCCAACCCATTTTGGAGAAATTTTCCCAGTTTCAGGAACCCTCTATATTTCAGAATTCGACTCATATTGTCCTTTAACCTATATATATAATATTATACTTACCTCACTATTAATAACTTACTCGTAACTGCCGTGGTAAGGCGTTATACGATAATAATAATATAATTATATGTTTATAATATAAGTTTATACTATAACAACATTTCGATATATATGCTATTATAAAAAATCACTGAAAAGGATAAATGAATTACGAATAAACCTTTTGAAATATAATGTAAGGTAAAAAGCTGTTTAATTAAGAATATATAACTTTAGGAGGGTAAGTCATAGAGGAATCATTTTATGTAAGGAAAAATATACGTCGTAATAATGATCTGTTACTTTAGACCGATAATATGTTCGGATGACAGAACTAACTTACATTGTTATACGTGTTATTACATAGATAACATTAATTTTGTCCGCGTGACTCCGTTTGTTGAGAGACTTAAAGAGTCGTTTTAATATATCGTTTTAAAAGAGCACTTAGCTTTAATTATCAGATGAAAATCGATGGTTGGATTTAGCGCAGTTATATATGTGTTTCAGAATGCATATTATAATTTTGTTTGGATTTTTTGCAGATTATAAAATAATTTAGTTCCGGTGAAAAGAAGTCTCACATTCGTGATATTATATGAAATTAATCAAACTCTACATGCAGTATCACGACGATTGTTTAAGTTTCGTGCAATGGCTGGAAAATTTTATGCATCAGTAAAGTGTCTGTATGATTGATATAGCTATACGGCTCGTCCCCTTGAAGGTTATTGCGTTATACAATCGGTATCTCGGTCATATCATACCGAAAAAGGTTAAATTTTAAAATACGCTTTCGTTAATAAGGTCACAGACTAGCAAGTTGATGTGTTAGATTTTAGAAATTTTCATTAGTAAACAGTTACCGATGTAGTAATTCTGGAAACTGACTGAATCCAGTTTTACTTAAATTTAGAGACAACTTTACACCTTTTTAGGGGGTATGAGAATCCAATTGCGTTTGGGAGTTTTGGGGGCTTTCCACCAAATCCAGTTAGGTTGAGCTGGCTCAGTTGGGGGTCTTTTACTTATAGGTTATGGATAAGTTTCGTTTACTCGTACACATAGTTTACTCTCTATATATATATAATAAGCTATATTACTTGGTATAATCATAACTATATAATTAATATCGCCTATAAGTATATATTCTTATGGTAATCTCATTGCTACGTATTATATAATAAAATTAATGTATGCATTATATAGATGTATTTATATCTAGTATAATATTAACACGCGCATGAATCAATAATAAGATTATATAATATTTATTCTTATAACTCGCATACATTTTATAATAGTTTACCTCATCTCTTACCAATTATGCCCTTCGGCGCAGCTCCCTTTTCTCTAACAGTGTGTGTGAACTTTATTGATACAATATTTCATAGAGGCTAATACATATTAAATAATATTATCATACGTGGTAATATTCTATAAAGCAATAATATTCAGTGTCTCACGTTCTTTTGAAAATATTGTATCTTCAGATAGCTAAATATATAATAACACTTTTTATATATATACTTATACTAATATTTTAAAAAAGCAAGATAATATAATTTATTATATAATTATTTATAGATATTAGTATATATTGCTCACGTATAGTGTCATACGAGGAAGAGAATATAGAGAGAAAAGGAGGCGAGGTATTAACCTTTTCAGTTAAGGATGATCTGTTAGCAAACAGAACGCGTTCGTCAGAGTCGACATAATAAGTCGACCGGAAAGAGATTTCACCAAAGTTATTATACGGCAGCACTGTGTTTTGAGCAAGACGGTGCTCCTCAGTAACGTTGTATCAGTCAGGAGATGTCGCAAGTTTAGGGTTTGAGTCGCACTTATGCTTTTCTACGAAGGTAAAAGCGCGCTTAGCTGTTCGAATAATAGCCCTGCAACGATTTCGAGCAGAATGGAAATTAGTAAGAGTGATAGGAGAACGAGAGTTTTTCAGCCCGATAGGCTCTCAATGTCTACTCTTAGTGAAAATAGAGAGAAGCGAGAACAACATTCCCAAGTCCGAACCTTAAAGTGCGCTCTCGTGTGTGGAAGACGAAAGATATTTATTTTTAGAAAGATTTCGCAATGTATGAGTGCCCGCAGCATACGCATCTCGCACCTACGAACGATGATCTATAACAGGCCCACCCCTACCCTTCGTTCAGCAGTGAGCGAAGCATCTCCGAGTCAAATTAAAGATTCACCCCAAGTATAGTTTGCAAAGAAACGACGCAACGCCCCCCAATTAGGCCGATTAAAGTGCCAGAAAGTCACACTCGTTGTTAAATTGGGGAGAAGACTGAGAGAAAAAGTTTTAAAATAAGGAGCTCACAAGATTTGTGGTCAAGTTACCGTAGGTAAGAGGTGTAAATTTGGTATCGTGTATTTATATCCGCGACCTCGGATTAGTGGTGAAATTACAATCCACATGTGCATAGTTCTAAGTAATTGCGGTGTAGGACCGATTGGCGAGCTATGATCGTAGGTGTCTTTATCTCAGCTGTATCGAGGATCGTATCTTTAGCTTCCTATCTGTACCTATGAGTGGCTGCGAGAGCTGCCCCTCTAATACTTATCTCGCAAGGCTGTGTTGTTGATCGAGGTATGGGCATGACGCTCGCTCTCTCTAAGCTCCCTCCTTTGGGTTTTCCTCCTTCTCTTTGGACAGAGCTTTGTCAATTTTCTTTCTGGGGAAATCTATCCTATTCGTTGATGGAGCGGACTTCTCCCTTCCTTTCCTGTTAATTGTTGGTTGTTCCTAAAGGTTCTGTTATAATATCTCCAACTTTATCTTACTTTTCATCCCACGTGCACGCATCCAAGCTACAAAAAGGTTAGTTTAACTCTGAGGAACTCTTTTGTTCACTTCTCGGTATGCCGACGACTCAACTCTCCATTCTTCCAAACTCGTTTACGAAAGCAGTCTCGATACACTGCTTGTGCAGTCTAGGATATAGAAGCCTCTAATCGTATCAGCTTTCCAGATTTCGTCATTCTTGTCGACTGGAGGGATTATCCTGCGGGTGGGACTACCCGCAACCTTGTGAAATTCAAACTCTTTAAAAACTAACTGCGAACATTCTTTACGCCACATCTCCCACTTCAAATACAACCAATCCGCCTCATGCTTTCCATTTTTTTCGACGGTATAACGTACTAGACGTACTCAACCCTGTTGACAAAATACGATAAAACATTTTCCTCTGGAGAGTTACTGCAACATAAACAAAAAACATTGTCTTGGATAAATCCTCTATTCACAATTGGTATGCGTAATAGTGGCCTCATAGAAAGAAGTTGGGAGTTCTTGTTCAGGTCTGTAGAATGAGAAGTTGTTTTTTCTTGCGCTGTCATACGCTAACTCCAGTATATATAAGGACTACTCTGAATCCGCCCTTGCGCTTTGGTGCAGTTATTCGGCTCTTCACATCTGGGGGGGCTCCGCTCACCCTTCTATTGGGATAGAAGTTTGAGTTCTAAAGTAGAGGACTAATTAAATTCTCGATGTCGGCCTCCTCTACTCTCTCAGACATACTGTCTTACGACGCCCTCGCTATCTTGCTGCGACCTTGACGTTGGCGCAGCCTCAATCGTAACGTGCTTCTTTAAATGGATCACTGTACCAGACAGCGGTAGATGCTCAGGGGCAGTCGGCACCCGCTCTCTTCCATCCCATCCCCGATTATGTGCGGTTCGCGCTGCTGCATCACTCACAGGCTGTAGCCAATGCTCTCGCATGAATTTAGAGCTATTTCCTAAGCATCGCAGTTGTAGCATTCTCGAATAATCCCACTAGCGCTCGTGTCCGTGGTTTTGGCTCGCCCTCCTTCCTTATCGCCGCAACTATCTGTTATTGATCGAGGCACCTCGCCGTTGCCATCTATTCTGTTTTTCCATGTTCATCTGCTACATCTTCCGTGTGATACCGCTATTATAGACTCATATCGAGTGTGCCGCTCACGTAATAGAAGATTTTAGCGTCTAGCGGCCCTCTCCTCTCTCTCTCTCTCTCTCTCTCTCCGCGCCCCCTCTCTCGCCCTAGCGGGTGCATGGGTGAGGTAATCCCCTGTAAAAAAGAAAAAGGAAAAAAGATAAAAGAAAGAAAATATAAGTGGGGTGTGATGCTATATCTAACTGACTCGACAACCTCTACGTAACGATTTCAGGTGCAATAAATATATATACTTATATATTACTACTGGTATAACTCTATTTATTTTACTACTAGTTACTATTCTATTTATATAGTATATCGTGCAGCCTATCTGCTAAAAGCCTGATACCTAGTTCAATCGATTTATGAAGTATGATACAAATATATAATACTCTTATATCTGTGTAGAGCCATCCTATAGTGTGATAGTATATAGACTATTAGATTTCCTCTTTGATCCGTGAGGTACGAGACATTTTGTGTACCAATTTTTTTGAACAAATAGATTTAAAAGATTATTCGAACTCTGGGCCAATTGATTTACATCTTTAGCTTGTTGCAACATTCTTCCGATTGATAGGTAGATAAAAGATTTGTGAATAAGTGTTAAAGAAGATTGTGAAATTAAGAAAATAGGAGGAAAGTTTTATTTTTATTATATTACTAAACATTGTGACTCCAAGTATACCGTTTCTGCAAAATATTATTTTTTTTTCCAATATTAGAATATCCTACAGTGAGGCGTTTTTAAAATTGTTTTTCTTCTTGTTACAATAACGAAACGTAGTTAACCGGGCGTAGCCAAGCGTTCGTACCTAATGTGTTAAATGTGACCTCCGGTTGGGACAGCCACGTTATACTTATATTCGGTTTAATTTTTTGCAACGACGGCAGGAAGGAAAACACTACTCGGCTATTTGGCGTTGTTTATGTGGCAAAGAAAGCATCCTAAAGATGAGATATTTGAACATTTCCTGGAAGCTATAGCAAGGAATTAGCCATAAGTCGTGAGTTGATTATTAAACTTAAATATTATTAATTTTTTACTTAAAGACAACTATCTTAGGTTTAGGTCTAGATTTACCTGGGCGAACGACCATCATCTAGGTGGTCAGGTCTACCGGCCACGACCGCTCGTACCGCTCGATACTAGATGTCACATCGTTAACGGCTTCATTTAAGTCCTGTTCGATAATAAGTACGGAGGAGATTCGCGATATAGTATATGAAACGCCCAGCTTTTTCACTACAACAAACACCACACAAATATATATAATTTATTCATTAACTATATTATTTATATTATATTATATATATAATATATATTTAAATAATTTATTATACTACTAAGTCATTATATATAATATTTATAATATAATATATTTATATTATTTGATTTTATATATATATATTATATATATTTAATATATATATTAATAACTGTTTATATTATATCTATAGGTAAATAATCTTTAGTGAGATAATATGAAATTATGTACTTATTTTCTTTTTCGAAATTTTTTCTAATTTCAAAATCAATTTCAAGAAACCAAAGTTAGTTTCTTAAGAAAAATTCGTATTTATATCAAAGTTATTTTATATGTCTTACTCGTAACCCTGTCTAACATAAAATATATCTCCGATGTCCGCGTGACGTCAGACGCACACGTCAGTCTCCGAGGCTGTAACTGTGACGTCATGTGTATATAATACTCATTTCTAGGATTTAGTTAAATATTATATATATATATATTATATAATAATAAAAAAATTATAATATAATATATATATATATATATATTATATCATATATATATATAAATATGCCATATATAAAATATTATTTTATTTATATAAATTACAATACTAACATATATACTATACTCTCACTATATATACTATATTATATATAATAATAAATCGATTAGTTGTAAATCGATTATATTGTTATGATATAATAAAAAGAGATCGGATCAGTATAATTACAAAGTTTATATGCGTCGCATGTGTTTAAGGAACTTGTCCAGCGGCAAAGTTTGAAATTAAAGTAAGGTGATTTGTTTCATAATTATTGCCAAAACGATTGGGAGATTTCCTAGTTTTTAAAAACTTATTTCATATAACGCGCACTAATTTGCAACATCAAAAGATTTGACATTTTTAAAGAATGTTCAATATAGTAAGAGTTGGGAGAAAAAATTTAAATCTTTATTCTGCAATGGCCCCGTGTATTTGTACTAAAACGAGACATATACTCAGATAGAAACTACCCCCTTACTGAAATTGTAAAAAGTGTAACTCTTTCTGACCTATTATCTCATTTTCACTCGAGTGATGCGAAAAGGCCTATAGTATTATTGTATTTAATAATGATGACTAGTATTATTTACCTTTAAGGCTAATTCTGAAAATAAATAAAACATACTATAATAATATAATATAATCTAGCTTTATAATATATATATATTATATATATATTAATATATACATATAATATAATTATATAACATTATATGATAAGTATTCTGGCAAATAATATTAATTTATAATCTATGTTTTAATACCTATAGTCATGTATATATATATATATTCTTATATATTATATAATAATATTATATTTGCTCATGATATATACACGCTCGTCTTTATATCCTAGTTCATAATATTCTCAGTGACAGCTGATTATAATTAACGTCCACTCGTAATACGTACTTCAGGATAACGTTCAATTGTCAGAAATGTTAAGGAGGAATAATGCGCATAGTAAGACTCAATATTCACCGTAAAAGACGAATATTTTCAACTTGCAAGACTTGAGAGGCTAGTTATTTACGGCACAGTTGGTAAATCAAGTCAGAAGTTGAGGATATGCTGCTTTTTTACGGCACAGCGTCAGATCGGTTCAAGCGAGGACACCAGAAGCGTGAAATGGGTGGATCGGCAATGCAGAGAAGAGTACTTTACCCCCTTTTTTGGGGGCTCGAGCCACTCGGAGGGGATCGGAAAAGGGGGGTTATTCGTTTTCATTCGCCAGAGGGGAATAGGTCGGAGGAGACCATTCCCGGAGGGGGGGAAATAGGCGATTACGTCCCCGTAGTCCACCTAGAGGCCGATAGACCTCCAAGACGTGCTGAGCCTGCGGGGCGATTACCGTGGGTATTCGCTTAATATTCTAAGCTTGTTAGAGCTAAACCTTTTCAAAAATGTTGTGCTTGTGTGGCAATTTTATCTCAAACAATCCCTAGCTCTCCCGATAACCTCTCATAAAAGTGCCCGCGAAACTTCTCATTTGAGACATTTGATTTACTACAGATATATATATAATGTTAAATATATACTTTATATATTATTAACGCACAAATTTATACATTTCCTTAATATATATAAGTGTATCTCTATATAAGTTATATAATCAACATATATATAAATATATATATATAAAGGTCTTAAATTATACGCTCTATCTAGGATATTTATATAGATACGTGGTATTATATATATATATATATATAATATATATATATACCTAGATGTCGGCATCGTTAATCAAAAAACGTATGTTCGCAAGCTATCTCTAATCAGCCGTTGACTTTTGGAAAAAAGTAGTTGCGTTATTCGTTCTTCCCGTTTCTTTGAGGTATCAAAAAGTAAACGCAAGTGCCGCTTACTCCCCGTTATCTTTCTCTTAGCTTTTCCAATATGAAGCATTGAAATTTGACGCCTGATTAAGAGCAATTATTTTGTCTTTCTTACTTCAGGAGAAAATTGGTCAAATGTGATTGACATTTCGAGATCAAGCTTTTTTAAAAACATATCCTCATTTAGACCGGTATTTAGTCTCCTCACACAGCGGACTGATAATTCAACCGCACCTTCCTACCATTCTCACAATTTTCCCGTACCTACCTCTGCTCGTATCCGATCGTCAGTTTCATTCGCACACATCGAAATATTAATGTCATTTACAACTTCAGGACAGCTTTGTTCGCAAGTCTTGGCTCACCATTATCGGCAGACTAACTTCCACCGAGGGACGTCCCTCACTCACAACCATAACCTTACTCTTATCTACGTTTACCTCAAACATCTCCTTTTACACACCCTGCCAAATCACTCTACCAATCCTCTCCAAACTATCCTCAGATTCGCCAACACAAAATCAATCATTCCCTTCACTTCAATAATAGGTAGGGGCATCCTCCACTCTCTTCCATTTATCCATCAAGACGTGCCCGGAAGCAGTCGTTGGGTCCGTTATCTCGGAGTCGGAGATACTCTGTGTCTTGCCGGGTATATTTAAGTGCGCCGGGGGTTTCTCGCCAGTAGGTATGTCGGCGAAGGCGTCGTGGTGTGTCGGAGTCTATGGCGCGAAGACAAAATCATGGTAATTTTGAAAGTACGCTTGTGGCAAGAGTCGGATATATATACGCGCACTCTCTCTTAGAAACGACTCACAAACCTTTATTCTAACACCATTACTGCTAATCCCATTCTCTAATTCCTTTCATAAACCCCCATCCATATACAATTGGAATAAACAAGAAGGACATAGCACTATGTGTTCCTCCTCACGTTTATATTAAAAACATCACTACTCTCGAAATCTCATATATATTCTTTACACACGCTGAATCTTATTATCGTCATACCGCTTATACGCCCTATCGACAAATATTTGTATTTCCATTCAGTGGCTTTCCATCCAATCTAGCTTACTACTCGCAATAACACTATGCCAGTGTTTGAGCTTCTCTCCGTATTATTCATTTCATACGCCTGTATTGCAAAATACTCAAAACAAAACAATATAATTACAATTTATTCTTCTCCTCCCTCAGTTTTCTCATAATCAATTTTTTCAATAGTCATAGATTTTCCACACATCCTTTTACACTATCTCTAAAGCCAACCTTGTCGCTTCACAAATCCAGTTCACTTCAGTTCTCGATCGCCATTCTTTCGAAGCAACAATATTAAGTAATATATACATATCACACATATACATACACTTTCAAATAACTGAACTTTACCGATATAATCTTCTATCAGTTCATCGTCGACACTTATCTATATATAACCCTTTATATTAAGGCGGTATATCCAATGCCACTCTCTCTCTCCCCTCCGGCACTATCAGTGCTCCAATGCCCCAGACCCGTCTTGTCGCCAGGATGCTTGTTACACACACTTAACATCCCAATCCCTCCATCATACTCTCGCGCGCATTCAGTATCTTTCATTACAGTGTTCACCAGGTAAGTTTCATCGATGCCTCCTGCAGGAGATTTATTAATTCTTCAACTTTCTCGCTCTACATATTACCTCCTCTGTCTTAATGACATCATGCCCAACCCATACCCATAATTCCTTGCAGGTCAGTCGGAAAACACCCCACGCACATCTCACTCTTCATATAGCTCGCACTCCAATGTTATGCCGATTTTCGAAGTGTTCCCCACCACACTCTAGTCATTCATCTCTTCAGTACGAAAAGCACCACCCTATTCATTATTCTATGTGTGCAAATTCCCCTTATTCTTATATATATATATCTATTAATTACTATTATAATATATTATAAGATGTAACACTCTTAATTATTAATTACTATGCGTAAATTCTAAAAATTCTGAATATATAATGTGGCGAATTTCGATAAATACCGCTACGACTATATATATTATACGTACCCTCTGATTAACTATATTATATATTTTATAAAGATATAATTTAAACAAGTTTATTATTAAGCTTTACACGTTACTCACGTTATTACTGCAAATAGAAACTATGTTCCCGTTTATGTGTAACCGTAATAATATCTGCCATACAAAAAAATAAAACCGGAATTGTGCCCCACCTCGTATGGTATATGTATATATTAATTTTTTTGTTAAAAATTTTCTATATATTATTCCTCCCTACTTATATTAATAACTATATATATTAATAATGAAGTATACTGTATATTGTATTGAAAAATTATCATACCTTTTTTTTTATTTTTTTTATATATATTAATTTATTATATTATTATATTACTATAATATATTATTATATATTAACACTTACTTATATATATTATTATATCATAAAATATTTGTAAAATTTATAAATTTAATATTTTTGATTTAAATCAAATATCTTCAATAACACACTGAATAATATATATAATAACAATTGATATTTTTAATAAAAATAATATATCTACGAATACATATATCAATATATTACACATGACGTCACAGTACTCAGTTCTACAGTAGAGACGCTGACGTCATGCGTCTACGTCACAGATGACGGCATCGGAGACATATTTATAGTTACAGGTTCGGTAAATATATCATACTAATGCCGGCCATAACTTCTGGAATTATGCAGAGCTACCCTAACAATTTTCTTAAAAACTTAACTTAAACTTTTAAAAACTTATTTTATTTTTGAATTTACTCTAATTCTTGGAATATATTATTGACCAGTTAAAACCAATTAGAATAATACACCACAATATATTATAATAAACATAATTATTATACTATGCGTATACTATACATACTTTCAACTTATATAATAATATACATATATATGATTAAAAATACTAAATCTATAAATCGCAGCTATTTACTAACTATTAGTAACGCGAAATAACCGTGATAGTGAAGGTACGCTTTTATCGTACCTTATATATATTCTTGGTAAAACTTAAAGTTTGTCTGACCTTCGATCGATATATCGCGAGTTTAATATGTGTCAAGAGATACCCCGTACTCTAATCCCAGCGATTTATATATAGTTTATTTTTGTTATTACTCTATACTTAACTCATACTTTATACGTCTAATGGATTATTATAAAATATTCATCTAATAACTATATCGTGGTGATAGTAACAACTAGTCTCCTATTTACCGAAACAATACTTGCACTGTACATAAATAGATATATATATTATAGATAGTGTATGTGAAGAGAGGTTATATATATATATATATAATGATTACCTAATAATAATATTTTAATCGACTCAGTGTATATTATCGTAACTGTGACCTCTTCAGTATTATATTGTATAAATAATTTATATCCGTCAATATAGAGGTGATCTATACTATAATTATATACAGACTGTACTAATATATCTATTATATATATTATATATATATATATATTATTATATATTATATATATATATATATTATATTATATATAATATATATGGTAAAAGTTAAGTTTCGCGTAAAGTCTTCGAATATTATTATATATTATATATATAAGTTATATATATTATATATATCATATATATATATATTATATATTAATATATACTATATTTTATAATATATAATATAAAATCTGTGTGTACCTAACCAACTTTATCATAACCTGACTTAAAAGCCGTGCAATAGGACCTATCTGGACGGATCGTCGTTGCCGGAGACACTAGAGTAACATAGTGGATTGTCGTGCCGAAAAACTAGACTCAACCTAGATTGATTGTCATTGCCGTCAACCTAGACCTAACCTAGAGTTTTCTTTAAAAAAATTAATAATATTTAGTTAATAAATAATCAACTTACGACTATGGAATATTCCGTTGCTATAGCTCACATAATAACACCAAATAGCCGAAGTAGGTGTGCTTCCTTTAATTCACTACAAATTATAAGAAATGTTTTTTTAAAAACCTCACCATATTTATTGTTGATTTTTGAACGGCATTAATTATTGTTTACCTGAACCCATGTTAGTTTAAGTATCATAAAAATAAAACTTTCCTCATATTCTTACTCTTTTTCACATTTTTCCACCTTAAAAGCGAAATAGATCTTATAAATTCATATTGTTCACTCCTCTAGAACGACCATACCTCACGATCTTTCACAACATCGTTTATTATTATATATATAAATAGTATATTATATTATATATATTATATATATTATATATTATATATATAATTACATCTCTATCTAAGTGCTAGAATAAAGTCATAATTCTGATATTATTAAAATATATATATACTATTATATACTTCCACATATAAAAATAACTTTGGAAGCTCCAATATATTTTTATTCAAACATCCTAGTAATCTCTCATGGTATTATATTATCCTACTCCCCTGGCCGTT
>JABUQX010024815.1:20000-21823 GCA_015478945.1 Trachelipus rathkii | reverse complement strand
ACCGCATAGTTAATCCCGCACTGAGTTTTTCAAAAATGCGTCGGATAGGCCGACACCACTAGTTATGCAAAGGCCGGACAAGCCGAATGACGGACCTCTGAAAAATTTAAGCACCGCCCAGCTCTATAAATTGTTTATAATTTCTGTCTATTAAATAGACGGAAGCTCATCGCAATGCTTACTGATATAGATATGAAAGGTTTGCTTAAATTCCTTTAAAATGTGTTGGGTCAAGTCAGAGTATAGGAGGTCTGTGATAAACATTTTTGTCTGAATCATGTCTTTATTCAGACAAAGCAGGTTGTAAGGGAGAGACTCTAAGAAAATTAGTTTTTAGAAACTTTGATCAGTCAAGAGATATGGTCTATAGGATGCGTGACTATGGGGCTCCATTTTTTTTAGTGTTAGTATTTTAAGGTCGTGTTTCCTGAAAGGGGGTCAAGTGTTTGATTTTTATATATATAATAAATATATATATATATTATACGTATATAATATAATATATATATTATATATATAAATATAATAAATATAATATAATATATATAATATTATATATATATATAGTATATTATATTAAATAATATATACTATATATATATAGTGAGCAGCAAACTGTAATTTTTTGCATTATTATAACAAGATATATTAAATAAATATATAATTATATATATAAATATATATATATAAAGTATAATATTATATATATATATATATATATATAGGTATATATAATATATATATAGTATATATATATAATATATCGTAGTTTTAGCCACAAGCTATCAATTATAATGTTACCAGGGTGCGGGACGGGACCAACTCAAATGCACCTCAACAACCTCTTTCCCCAACCCCCCTTAATGAAAGACTTTACAAGGGATTATATACTTTGCACTAGTATTGAAATGTCAAATATAAGAAGATTGTGTCTTTGAGAATATCAATTTCAGCCTTTTGCTAGAGAGTCTGTACTCTTTTCATCAATATAAGCCCAGCATGCTAAATACCTCTTCAACTCTGGAAACAATAGTTGGATACATGCCAGAATAATTCTTGCAAGTTTACTTGAGCTGGGTAAACATTTTCGCTTTAAACTAATCACAATGATAGGGATCCATCATTTGCTATATACGTCGTTTCTTGTATATTTTCAATTCATTCCACTACAATCTTTGGGTTATGCGTCGGTCTTCTTCATCACTACGACTGTATAGATCTTCAGTGAATCTAGTAATTGGATTTGCTCGTATAAGGTGTTGGTGCTTCTAGATCGTTTCTTATTCTTTAAATGGTCACGAATTTAATAGACTGTTCTATTGCAGTTTTTCAACTGCGAACAGGACGAATTAACTTCTAAATACTCTGTTACAAAAAAAACTTGCCTTTATACGGGGATCTAAGTGAATTTTGCAATAGTGTAAAGGTCATAAATTTCCACAGAATCAAAGCGTTTTCTACCTCCTAGCTCAAGTTTTATTTCATCTTTCATTCTTTTTAAACGTAATCATTTTCACTTGAAGATGGTTCAAAATGCTTCCTTTAGCTTTGAGATTAATGGTATTACATGGCAGACAGAAGCTGTAGAGGCGCTGACTTTTTTGGCATACCTAATCTCATAACTCGTGAAACTCAAGATTATTAGAACTTCATTCTGTGACTATCATGATTATCATTACACAGTTATGAGTCATGCCATGTCTTCATTAAAGTTGCTTAAATTCTCTAAGTATTTTATGATAAAATTATTATCAAATCTCAAATAAGATCCGCTAAACCACCGCAGGGCAAGCCGATGCGTGATGCCGGTTATGCGGATCTTT
>JABUQX010024815.1:5000-17500 GCA_015478945.1 Trachelipus rathkii | reverse complement strand
ATAACGGTATAGCTCTATTATGAAAATATATAATAGAAAATAATTGTCATTATATATTATATTATATATAGTATATATTATGACAATGTTCTCGTTAAATATAAATAAGAAATGGATTTATTTAATTTAAACTAATTTTAAAAACGATTTTCTCAAGTTTATGTTAGGATCTTCATTATCAATCTAATTTTTGGTTGCCGGAGGCTGTCAAAAATTCACTTAATATATATACTATACTAATATATATATACTATAAATTATATATATATATAATTAAAAATAATATATAATATTTATAATATATTAATATATATAATAATAGTTCATATATACATATATATATAAGATATATATAATATATAGATATTATATATATATATATATATATATAATATATATATATGCCTTAGGTGTTGGCTGGAAGTGCCTAGTGGGAGTCCCCACAAAGCTGTTGCAGCCTCGCAGTGGTATACTATAAGAAAGAGATAAGATGGAAGCGAAGATAGATAGGTGATGTAGAACTAGAGGGTAAAACCGACCTGATTGAAGAGGAGGAAGTGGGTAATGTTTGAAGAAAAAAGGTTGGGATTTCGTAGGTTACAATGAAAAACTATAGCTGATGGGAAATAGGGAGATAGGACTTTGGAAAAATACAACGGCAATGGTATCTAGCGGTGTTTATGTTGTGTGATTTATCAGTGGGAGTCTGACTATATGTGAGAGGAGCGAGAAGGGTGGAATATATTAATGAGAAATGTTATGGGTTTGTTAGTGGTTTTATTTTAGTAAGTGAGGGTTTTTGTTGTGTTTGTATAGGTTGTGCAGCAGTAGTTCGAGAGATAATGTGGCGCCGTAACAGTGAAATTCGGGGGAAATGTAAGGTTTTTATATCGCCATATGCACCAGTTGATCTGAGCGACCGGTGAGGTTTGGAAGATAGAATAAGATTTTTTTATTTGTTTGTGTGATTTTGATGAGTGATGATTGTAGTTTGGAAAGTTTCGTTATTGTTGGTGTTGGTGTGGTTGTTTGGCTGTGTGGGGGGTAATGATTTATTATGAATTGGGGTAAGTTGGGGGATAAAGGTCCTTAGAACGGCAGAGTTGTTGAAGGCGGAGGGGGGTGGGGGCAAGAATAATTAGGTATCCTTATTTGGCTAGGGAAGTAATGTTAAAGGAGAAAGGTCTGTGAGAGGTGGTTTGAAAAGACAGATATTAGTGAATACTTGTCAAAAAAAATTTTTATCATAAGTATACATGGCAGAGTGAGATAACGGGGGAGGGCGGTACTGGATATGTGTTGTAAATGGGAAGGATAGAGGCAGATGACTAGATGTAAAATATTAGAAGGCGGGCGGAGGGATCGGATCCACTACTTTGGTTGGTGCTAGGATAAGGGTGGAGAGAGGTGACGGTTAGGGAAATGGGGAGAAAAGAGGAGAGTAGAATGATAAAGGTGGAAAAATTGGAGGAACAGTGGTAAGAGGAGTCTCAGGAGATGGTATGAGGATTAGGTGGAGAGACCTAAGAGGACGGGAAATTGGGACGTGGGGGGGAACGTGTGGATTTAAAGAGCAGTAATGTGAAGACGCTATACGAATGATGTGGACGTAAAAAGGGTGGGTGCAGAGCATAACGAAAGGACTGAATGGTTGGAATGAGGAGGTTGAGAAATGGTGGTGAACAGGGAAAAGCGTAGGCTTATTGAAATGGTAGTTGGAGTAGGAGAGTGCGCAGTGTGAAAAGAGAGGTTAGAGTGAAAGCAAAGAGGGCGTGGAGAGTTGCAATCGAGAGGAGCCAAAAATGAAGTTGTAAGAAATGTGACGAGAAATATTGTTTTGAATCGGGGAGCCAACTGTTTTACAGAGTGTGGAGTGTATACATGAAAGGAAAAAACTACACCTGTTTCAGGTGTATGCACCAAAGCAGGGACACTCAGTGGATAGGAGGAAGAGTAATAGATAGATCATTAATCAAAATAGAAAAAGAGTTTGGGATAGAACCTAATTCTGAGGACCACCGCTGTTGATAGATTTAATGGATAAATGGTGTCTCTCTATAACACCAGCCACAGAACGACTGAAGAGGAAATCAAGAGAAAATTACAGAGAGAAAGACAGGTACCGAAAGAAGAAAGTTTAGAGATTAAACCGTAGCTCAATCGGTAGAACGACAGAGTCGCATGGTAAGGGCCTGGGTTCGATCCGTAGTCCGGACCCTAGGTAGAAATTACCTAGAGAAGTTCCCCTCCTAGAATAGGAGTGAACTTTTTTTTTAATAATGTCAGACTCTATCGAAAGCCTACGGTACGGTACCGCACAAGATTCACCGAAATGCGGAAGAGCAGAGGAGCAAGAGTCAAAGAGAAGGAAAAGAAGACCACCAATCGAGAATTCCCTACAGAAGTCATACTAACAATCAGTGATAAGATTAGAAGGTTTAAAATGTTTCTAAATTTTCTTGTTAAGGATAGATTCGGAATTTTTTGAAAGAAACGAGGTTAAAGCGACAGGACCCCAGTTGGGTTGAATGAGTACAGGCTTCCAGCAGAAGGGAAAGATTGAAGTAAAGTTGATAGGCAGAGATGAGACAGTCTGCCAAGGTAGGGCGCAAGTTCAGAAATACAAGTTTTGAGAACCATCCCTCCTTAATATTAAACTTAGTGATAGTAGAAATTAGGGATGTACCGATACCAGAAAAGAGGCCGATACCGATACCGATACCGATACTGTATTTTTTTAGGTGGCCGATACGCGATTACCGATAACCGATACCGATACCTCTAATTAATATAATAAAATTTACCACATAATAAGATGACATTTGCTGTTACTGCTAGGGCAAACTCAGGATTGCATTCACCTGTTACAAACCAATATTAGTTATTATTCATATTTGTTGGTGGAGTAAATTTATTTTATAAATTAAATAATATTTTTAAGCAATAATAAATTAAAATATAATATTAATAACCTTTTATGTTTGTGTTTAAAAATATTCCATTTCCATTTCCAGTTAAAGGATTAACAAAAAATTTAGCTTCTAGCTTTTTTGTTTTATCAATGATTACAATTTACAGGAAGATTCTTTAACTAGCTACAATATAAAAGAATAAAAAATAATGAAGAAAGACCTCAATTTATTCATCTGAAAAGGGACAAAACAAAAAAAACGCATAATACTCAAACATGACATTAATAATAATATACTCCTTTAAGATAAAGTTAGATTATCATTCAATACTCAAAATGCAAAAATTTCAATTTATGCGAAAAACAATTAAGCTTTCCAACTAGACTGGCGAGAGCATGGTTTCCTTTTTGGGTGTTACATTCCCACCTAAACTAAAATACCGGCTCGCTCCGACTGATTTCTGGGGGTAGGAGGGGTGATAAAATATATTTGCTTTGCCAAGCACTGATATAAATGGAAACCTTGCCCCATTTGTTTATTGCCACCCACTGAAAGGGTATTCTTCCTTTCAGTATTGTCAAGCAATCGCTCTGTTTCTCCTAGACTACACATCTATCTATTCCTTCTTTCTCTTCATCACGTTTGCAACCATTTCGGATAGTTTATTCTTGCGTCCTCGTTCATACTGAACGGTTGTCTTCACAGTTGATTTCGAAATGCTGTTCAACTTGGGATGTGCTCTTCTGCTCGAAAACGAATAAATGATTGCGTCAATGGACAATGACAATCTTCTGCCTATGAACAACAGTCGTAATTCTACATTCTAGGACGGATCACTATCCTCAGAAACGCTGCCTCTCTATCTTCGCCAGGTTACTTCCTGTCTCCCGTACCACTAACCAACATTCGTCCCATCTATATCAGTTAGTAGTGAAGTATGCCAGTGAGATTTCACTAAGGCTCGGACGTGTTCAACTTCGTGTGGACTCAAATATTCTTTTATTGTTGTTTTGTCAGCCTAGACAAAGACTCCACGGATTAAATAATCTATATTTTTTAAATGCTATTCTTATAAGTCTGGTGGCACCGTACGTGGACGATTTGCATTCTTTGATCGGGGTTCGTGCTAGATGATCCTACTGGGAACCAATTCCTTATAGAACTTTCTTTGTGTATATTTGTTATTATTCTCTCTCTTTCCCGCAAAATTTAAACTCCAGATTAGCACAGAGGCCGGGTAACTTTCCTAAAGTGAGGGAGATTAAAATTGAGTGATGAGATTGAGATACATAACAGAATAATAAGTGCAACGAGGAATATATACCCGTCTTAGGCAGCAAATCAGAATACTTTACCGGTGGCTAAGTGAAATTAAGAAAGCACGGTGCAAAAAGTACGAATGTTTCAATTGATGAGTAGCGCAAATACTATATTCAAAACGAATTACATTACAATGCTATGACAACATAAACACCCATGTTTGACTTACGAATCGGAGCGTTGCCTAAAGAAATTAGTTGTAAAACGTAGCAAGATGCGGATAAAAGTAATCCCTCAAGCATCGGAAGTCACTTGCTCGAAATCGTGACTGTAATTTCCTATTATGTAATAAGACACGAAAGGCCCCACAAAACTCACTTCTGTTCGCCAAGCTAAGACTTTAGAAGCTGTTCAATGTAATCTGCGATAAGTTACTATCGCGAACAGTGTTTTGATATTAGTGCATTTTGAGTCTTCACTCTACCCTATCCAAAGCCGAACTGGACCAGTAACCAGAAGACCCACCCTCTCACAGATCATGTAGATTTAGGCAGTAATACATTAAAAAGTGCGCGGATGATAAGACCCCTGTATTATAATAACTGGAATGTAATCAGAGAAAACCCAGAGAGAATATTTAAAAGGCTCTCGCATCTCTATAATTATCATGGAGAGTATTCCCATTTCCTTGAAGCACCCCTAAGCCAACGATGTGTGATATGTTGATTTTTGTTTTCCAACCAGAAGCATCTTTTAATTGTTGATGGGTAGTAAAGTTGCCCCGAAAGCCGAATGTTTTTTATATTGTTCAAAAAACAAGGTTGTATGCCGGACGGAACATTCAGAGATATTTCCGTTTAGCGAAATATTAAAAGACTGTAGATAGGAAAATAGTGTGTGATGGTGTCTATTTATGTAAGCGGATTTATTAATTGTAGAAAGTAATAAATTTGGTCAGTTTTTATTAAAGAAATTTTAAAAATGTTCCCTATAACTAATGAGCTGGAGAATGAACAAACTTTCCCATCCTTGTATTAATATCCTTATTGTTTCTATTTCTCAGGGTATTTCTATGCGAGCTGGGTCTGTTTAGTATAATTTTCTTGGATATTTATGCAATTTTAATTACGAAGATTATGCAATTTCTTTGAATTAAAAGAGTTGACTTATTGTTTATTTTATTGTTTTTATTATTTTTTAATTTAGTTTGTAGCAGAAGTGAAGGGTCGATTCATTACAGCCATTATGAGAGGATAGGATGTAGATGTCAGTGGAGAAGATCATAATTGAAAAGGCAGGAATAAAGTAGGGAAATAATACAGAATTTCTCTTCTGAGGAACTAAGCCACCTGTAGACAGAAAACACAGAAAGAGACGAGACGAGTGCGGGTCCTCATCAACAACAATGCTCTGATTACTGAGCGATTATGTAAAGACCCAATATGTAACCTAGACAAAGTAAAAGACGATCCACACCAGCGTGCGAGCCTGTGCCTCACACCGTCTTAATTCCTAAGCGCGGGCATCATAAGAAAACCATCATAAATATCTCGTGAATACTTAACATAAGAAGGACTCAAAAAATTCATATACGACCCAGCCTCAAGAACCTCGATAACAATTGTTGTGATTCTGAAAGAAGGAAATGGAGGGATCCAGGACCTCGTCATAAAAAATGAGATATTTGAGCCGGATAAAAGAGAGGTAATTTCATCCACAACTGAATCTAGGATAGAATCTAGGGCAAAAGTGAGATGCTATAATAATGAAATTGCGAGTTTGTAACGATCCGAGCAGCTTCTTTTATTATTCTAATAGTGATTGGAACATTATACAGCCGGCTTTTATCTCTAACACTTAGAGGGAATAGTATGACTAGTAATTTTCGGTGCATACCGTGCTGAGTAATAGAGGAACGAGCGGTGGAGGTCGGAGGTATGGCCCGTCAATTGAGATGCCACAACTTTATCACACACAAGATAAAAACCTACGCGCGGCGAAATTGTTGGGTGGGACAACCGTTCGACGCAAAATCCTCGGAAATCTCCTAACTCCTTCCCAATGGGTGCTCACCCTGTGCCCTCTAACAAATAATTTTCTTCCTCCTCTTACGTTTCCATATAGATTTCTCATACCCGAAGCATCCGATATAGTCTATCATGATCCGCGATTTCAAAATGTTATAGTTCACAGGTAAAGTGTCCATTCCTAAACCAGACAAACCTAAAGGATTTAGTCAAATAAGAGGCGCTTATGCTAAAGAGGATTTGACAGTTAACATCGTCCTCAACTAGAGTTCTCCCTCCCGACGGAATAAGCCATGTCATAAGAATTCAATTTAGCGATACGCAACCAAAAAGAGTTATATGGCCTTTCTTTCGAGTTAAGAGGTAGTTAGTCTAACAGGACATTCACTCAATCAAGAGCGGAATAAGAGAGAGTTGCAGGATGGGATTAAAACTTACATAAACACAAAGCTTGTGAATATAGAAGATGTGTTTTGGTATGAGAGATGGCTCAGAAAGGAACCTTGTCCTACTTAACCATAAGAGAAGAATTCCTCCAAGGAGTCAATGGGCAAAAGGACAATGTGCTATTATGAAAATTAAAAAGTTCCCAATCTTTGCCAACTCGTAACGATAAGATTACCCCTGAACAACGAGATTATCTCAAGCAACCTAAGCAATAAGAATCGAAGATTGGCTATAGCCTGTGCTCTCAGGACACCGAAAGGAATTTCTTCGCACAAAAACCCCAATCACCTAACACCGCTATCTGTATCATTTCAAAATTGTTAGCTCTCCGAAATCCTGGGGCCCCAGGGAGCTAAGCAATTACCGCCCCATCTCATACCCCATGGGCCTCCTCTGAGTGAATGAAGAGAAATAACCCCCAAGCAATCTGTCGCTCTAGGTCGAATAGATAGGCAATCTTTGAAATTTTCCATGACTTAACTTCTATCTCCCTCCAATCGCAACGATTAACAGCTCTCCCACTTTATCGGGCCCCATAAATATAGCCGGCTTGATTAGTCCGGCTTCAGGAGAGTAGCCACCTTAATAGAGGCAGTCCCAGCGTCCGCAATTACGGGGGAATACATGTGCCTAACTTTCCCATTCTACGCTAACTAATCATAATTGTAGGATAGCTCTAGCTTAGAGCAAGCAAATTATTAGTAATGCGCAAGTGTCCCCAATCGCAACCGAAATCAAAAAGAGAGTAGGTGACTTTGACTACTGAAAGACCTTTCAGTTCTGCGATTAAGAAAGTTTGGGAGCTGTGTGCCCAGTGGGTAAACCGGTGAGTCATAGAGAAGTGCATTGCGGTCAGGGGATGCCTGGACGGTGTTGGAGACAAGAGTGGATTAAAATTCAAAGCGAGATATCGACATACATTAGTAATAGAGAGGACTGTTGGTGGAAACATATCTAAAGTGTGTTCAAGAATTGTTGGGACGATCGATATGTGTAGGTTTCTTTAATTAGTTGAATGGATTCTGCGTTTCTCCCCACCATAATCATATGAGATGGAACCCATTCCATTCAGGTTGTACATTAAATCCCCTAGATTAGGGGAACCTCAGTATTTGGATGAAAAGAAAATATAACAGTTCGTGAGAAGTAGTAAGTAATCAAAAAAGGCATGAAAAATCTGTCTGTTAGGAGAAACAGTAACAAAAGCAACAAGATTAATTGTAGATAGAGGAAAAAGGATTTTAAAGCCACAGAACATACGCAATTAGGAGATCGAGATTGCTCGAGGACGTGTACGGAGTTTTAAACGTTTACATAACATAACTCCACCTTCAGACCGAAATTATAAAAATAAAGTTATAGTTGAATATTAACGAAGTTAGAGGATTGAATTACTTAGCAATATTGGGTCTCAGACAAGAAGGCAAAAAAAATTTTGGTTTAGAGTTAGAGAGTTGGTATTCCACGAATGCAGAGGTAGAGTTGAAAGCCACTGCAATTCAGGTAAACAATAAAAACCCCTACACATGTGTCAAATCAACATAAATTCATTACACGCACAAAAAAAAAAAAAAAACAAAAAAAAAAAAAAAAAAAAAAAAAAAAAAAAAAAAAAAAAAAAAAAAAAAACAGACAGAACCAAAAACCAAAAACCAAAGGAAAAAAAAGAGGAAAAATGTATTCGCAAAGCTAAAGCCTAAATTTAAAACCTGAAATTTTAAAAACGGCCTTAAAATCATATTTTCCAGGAAATAATCTAAAATATGAAATGATCCAAAAGTTAAAAACTCGCGTCCACTCACACACACTCACGAAATTGTGTTAGAAAAAAAAAATAACTATTTGATTAACTAAAAAGTGGAAGCTAAATCGTATAAATATAATAATGGCTATCCAAATAGGTAAATGTTACGCAAAAAAATCAAATTGGAGAAACGCTAAAAATCTAAGTTAAAAAGAAGTCGAGGAAAAAAAACATAACACTAGATACTAGCTATATATATCGGAAAACTAATTATTATTTAATGCTTTAAAAAGTTTCTCATAAATTTATTCACCCCAAAAAGTAAAAATATTCAAGCCAGTATCGGCCATATTTAACCAATTACCGATACCGATTAACCGATACCCAAAAGAAAATGGCCGATACTGCCGAATTACCGATCGATACCAAATACTATCGGTACGATTCCCTGTAGAAATTACATCTTAATATTAGAGGGAGGAGCAGAGGAGGAATAGCCCAAGACCGTCTAGAATGGAATTAGATGGAAAAGTTTGAGCAATCAGTTCAGTTTGACAGAATTTAAGACCACTGTCACCGTCAGAGAAACAAGAACAGGGTGAGAGGAATAATTTAGCGGGTGGAACATTTTTTAAAATTAACAAAAATTCAGAAAGAGTGTGAGGTAGAGGAGGAACCAAAAAAATTGTTGCATTATTTATGAAGAAAAATTTTCAGCGTCTGAAGGAGTTGATATTTCGTGACTCCGGGACGAAATGTAAGAAGCAAGAGTTCCTAGATTTGAAGACACCGGTAATTTCTGATAAACCAAGATTTATTGGTTTTAAGTCAAGGTACAGAGAATGGAATATAAATAATTTTTTATATATTATAAATATAATATAATATATATATATTATATATAATAATATATATATATATATAATATATATAATATATATTTATATATAATATTATATATAATAATTTAATTAATCATAGGAAAATAATTTGAACATGATGAATTCTAAGGCAAACCAGTTCAAAGAAAAGGAAAAAATAAATTTAGTTTATGAATGCTTTAATATAAAAAATTTTTATGTTTAAAAATTACAAGATATTAAAATAAATATGTAAATACTAAATGAGCCAAAATAAATGAAATATTGGTTTCAAAACTAAAAAACAAAAACAAAAAACTGCAAAAAACATGATTTTTTTTTTAAATAAAGTTTTTTTTAAACCATGATTGTTTTCCACCCTCTCTCTCTCACTATAATATATATATATAATAATATAATATATATATATATATATATAATAATATATAATATTAATATATATATATATAATATTAATAATAATATATATATATAATAATATATAATATATATCATATATATAAATTAAATTATATATTTATATTATAATATTAATATAATAATATCATATATATATTATATATATATATATTATTATATATATTATATATATATATATATATATATATATGACCATCCCCCATCGTCACTTGATAGTTGACGATCTCCGGTGGTGGGGTTGGTGCTGCCTTTTAACTGCCGTCCTGTTCTGATGCACGATCTTTTTTAATCATTATTTCTGCAGCTTCGCGGTTTTCTTTCTAATTTTCCCTTTGCTAAACTTCACCTCTAATTTTTTAAGCCTTAAATCTACTGTTCTTAACAGAAACTCAGGTGTTTATATGATCTCATAGAAAATCATATTCTGTTTCTTTTCACTGTCTATATCAGGAATTTTCAGCCAAAGGCAGCTGTTGTGCTTTTATGATTTTGTGCTGTTGTGCTTTTGAACTTTTGTACTTCTGTGCTTTTATGCTGTTGTTCTGTTGTACTTTTGCACTGTTGTACTGTTGTATTTTTGTGCTTTTGTGCTTTTGTGCTGTTGTGTTGTTGTGCTGTTGTGTTGTTGTGCTGTTCTTTTGCGCTTTTGCGCTTTTGTGTTTTTGTGCTCCTTTTCTTTTGTGCTCAACGATATTGTTTGTTGTTCTTGGTTCTCTGATTTCGAGCCATCTGTATTTTATACCTTATGAATCAGGATTTCTTGTCAATCCACAACTAAATTCATCTGCTTTGTATATTTACATTCTAACTTACATGACTCTTCTGAATTCTTCCACTACTTAAACTCGAAATCAGATAAAACTCTCTCTTCTTCTCATTTCTCAGAAAAATTTGTTCCTGGCGATTTCAAAGTTCACAACAGCCAATAGAGCTTTCTTCTATGTCTCTAGATACAGTTGGTAAACTTGCCTATCAATTTTCTATCAAAAAAAATGTCAACTATAACCTTGCTTCCTTCTCTTTCCTTCCTCTAGCATATTCTGACAACCCAACTTGCGTTTTTACTTCTCCTACAGTTGAACTCTTCGCCCATTCCTTTGTCTCAAGTTCCACCTTAGACAACTCTGGGGCTGGTAA
Source organism: Trachelipus rathkii (assembly GCA_015478945.1). Taxonomy (NCBI): domain Eukaryota; kingdom Metazoa; phylum Arthropoda; class Malacostraca; order Isopoda; family Trachelipodidae; genus Trachelipus; species Trachelipus rathkii. The sequence continues at coordinate 6,672 of JABUQX010024815.1, read as the reverse complement.
TCCCTTTCCATCCCCCCCTCCAATTAATTTGACTAATATTTTAATTTCTTCTTAAGGTGTCATTTATGCTCTCTCTCTCTCTCTCTCTCTCTCTCTCTCTCTCTCTCTCTCTCTCTCTCTCCTCTCTCTCTCTCTCTCTCTCTCTCTTCTCTCTCTCTCTCTCTCTCTCTCTCTCTGAGCTTAACAGTAAGAACAGGTTTTTCCTACTGTGGTTCTCAAAACTTGTTAGGAAACTATTTGTTTCTGTCCTTCCACTTCGATTTTCCCTTTGTAGAAACGAACGCTTTTTCAAACTGTGCCGAAAAGAAGAACCCCTTCTATCCTCTAAACTATCATCCTATCTCCTTAACCTATATTAATTCTAAAGTTTTCAAAACTATCCTTAACAGGTAGATTTTGGAAACTTCTCAATTCTTCTAATTTTATCTCTGATGACAAGAATGGTTTTGGTAAGGAGAGTTTTACTTGTGAACTTCTTTCTCCTCATTTCATAGAATCTTTTTCTGTGGCATTAGGCATAATGAAAAACTTCGCTATACTCTGACACTAAGTTTTTGATTTCTGAACTTGCATCAGTCGGTATCTGTACTTCTCTCTGTAGCCTTCTCTTTGATTTCAATTCTGGTAGTTCCATGGCAACTTTTGTAGACGGCCACAGCTAAGCCTTTAAATCTATAAATAACAATGTTCCTGAGGTTTCTGTCTTATCTCCAAGTCTTTTTCTACTTTCCATTAATGACTTTCTCTCTGTTATTTCATCATCTATCTACTGTTATGCCGAAGACTTTAACCTTCATTACTCCTTTCATTTTTGAAAGACGTCCCTACCAAATGCAATTAGCTTAAGCTAGAATAGTGGCATTTGAGTAGCCTCTGGGTTATTAGAATTTCTAATTGGGCATAGAGAACATTTTTGGTTTAAATGCCTCAAAAACTCAGTTAAATTAATTTGGAACTTAATCCTTCGTCGGTTCTTAATATTCTTATTGTTCCTTTTACTCGTAATCTTTCTTGGAAGAATCACATTACTTATCTTTTTAAACAAGCTCCTAAGAAGTTGGTTGTTCTGAGGCGCCTTTAAAATTTCTTCACGCCATCCCAGTTGTTTGCTCTTTGTAGGGGTATCGTTAGCTCTTGTACAGAATATGTCTCTTAACATATAATGCAGCTCCATTCACACAACTCTTGTTGAGAAGGAGGGAGTCTAGGACTTCTCGTCCTAACAACTCTCATGCTTTCTCCAACTTCTCTCAACCTGTTAAATTATTGCATCACTCTTTTTCCCATAGCTATTATACAACGGACACTACTTTTCTGAACTCTCTCTCTCTCTCTCTCTCTCTCTCTCTCTCTCTCTCTCTCTCTCTCTCTCTCTCTCTCTCTCTCTCTCTCTCTCTCTCTCTTACAATGGACACTATTCTTCTGAACTCTCTAGTTTCATACCACCTACATTGAGAAAGGCTGTCTAACCCTCTGATCTTAAACGTAACAGCTATGCTCAATCTTACATGAACAATCTTTCGTAGTCCCATTACTAATTTCCCCAACTATCTTTAACTTAAACACTTTCAAACGGCATGTTTCGGGACATGTCGGCCTTTAAATTGGCATTGACTTGGAAAATTCCCCCAACTCTGGTAGGCTTGGTACACCTCCCCGCATTTTCCCACCA
>JABUQX010024814.1:0-33030 GCA_015478945.1 Trachelipus rathkii | reverse complement strand
CATGAAATCTAATTAGGTTATGGTAGGTTAGGTTAGGTTAGTTAGGTTAGGTCTGGTTAAGTTAGGTAGTTTTTGAGGTTAGGTTAGGTACCTCGGTAGTCACAGTACAGTTTCTACAAATTTGCCATAATATATAATATATTATATATTATACTAGTATAATATTATATTATCTATATATAATATATATATATATTATATACTATATATATTATTATATTTATATAATATTATTATATATATATATATATATACTGAATTATATATTCAAAAACAAGAAATTCTTAATCTTTATATTGTTTTAATTCTATTTATAATAGTAAATTTCTTTAAACATTTTAAATTTTGTTTATAGCCAATATCAAAGCGCGTTGAAGCCAGAATACCTCGTCTGTCCCCATGACAGGAAAAGCGGGACGAAGGAAGGAGTCAACTGATCAGTGTTAAAACTGATGAATGTTTTACACATTACAGACCTTTAGATTAAGTATAGTGAAGTTTTTATTTATTGTAGGTTCATATGAATATATATATATATATATAATATTATATATATATATATATAACTATATATATAATATATATATATATATATATCTATATTATATATTCTATATTTATACTATATATTCTTATTGCCTTTCTTACAAACCAACAATTGTTTTCAGCCTCCCCATATAAAAAATCCACGCTACGCCGCTGAGATATATATACTATTACTAATATATATATATATATATTATATTATGTATATATATATATATTTATATAATATATATTATTCGTATATATATATAATATATTATATATTACTTATATTTATATAGTATATTTTAGTATATTATAATATATATACTATATATATAATATAGATATTATTATTATTTTATTTATCTTTAATTATCTATATATATATATACTATATATATATTATATATTCAGCGGCGTAGCGTGGAAATTTTACATGATAGGCTTACGGTTACGCTTCAGGAATATATGTTTATATTTATCATATAAATATTATTATATTATTAGTATATATATATAATATATATATATATATATATTATATAATTTATATATAACTCTTGATACTATATTATATTGCTCATTCCTAAAAAATGTTATAAAATGCAACGTCATAAAAGGGAGCCTCATCTTTATATTTCTTTTCTTAATCTACAACTGAGCCGTTGACTCCTTCCTTCGTCGTTTTCTGTCATGGGCGACGAGACGAGGCTATTTCTGGCTCTCACGGCGCTTTGGTCTTTGGCTCCTATAGAACAAAATTTGAATTCTTTAAAAATTAACACTGATATTTAAATATGATAACAACAAAATATAATGTTAATGTATTTAAAGAATATCTGAATATTATATATATATTATATGGCAACATTCTTTTCATTAGTTCTGTACTTTCATTCACACTTAAGAAGGCTAGCGTACCCCTAAACCTCCTAAGTTTCTGATCCACAAACTGCTATAATAATGAAAATTATTTAAGTTCAAAGTTAGGTTAGGTTAGTTAAGTTAGCGTTAGGTTAGCGTTAGGTTACGGTAGAGGTTAAGGTTAGGTATAGGTTTAGGTCTCGGTAAGTCACAGTTACGGTTTCTACAAAATTTGCCAGATTATATATATAACTATATTATATATATAGATATATATATATATATATTATGTATTATATTACATATAATTATATATAAGTATATATATATACTAATAATATATATATAGTATAATATATATATATTATATATAATATATCTTATTCACAATACTTAGAAATAACATCATTTATTCTGGTTTTTATCATATTTTAAAAATAGTAAATTTTTTAAACAAATCTAAATTCTGTTTATAAGCCAAAACAAACGCGTCTGAGGCGAATACCATCGTCGACGTCCCCATGCAGAAAACGACGAAGGAGGGTTCAAAACTGACTCAGGTTGGTAGATTAAGAAAGAAATATAAAATGAGGCTCCTTTTGATGAGCGTTGCACTTTTATTACTAACCATTATTTTAAAATGATGTCATTCATATATATATATATAACTTACTTATTATATACTATATCATATATATATATATGACTATATATTATATATATTATATATAGTATATATATTATATGATTTAATAATAATATATTTCCGGTTTCTACAACAAAATTGTTTTCAGACCTAACTGTATCGACAAAATTAACAAGGATTATATATATATTATATATAGATTATATTATTAATTATACATTATATATATAATATATATATATAATCTATATATATATATTATTATATCTTACTATTATATATATATATATATATATATATATATAAATAAACGATGCTTAGAGAGACATTTCATCTAAGTGATATCCTGAATTTTAATTTTCCAATTAATGCTAGCTTAAGTCATTAAATCATTAAAGTATTTTTTCATTAAAATATATAAATTTAACTTTAGAAATATTTATCTTTGTTATCGTATATAACGCAGGACATTTGACGGAAAATGAATTAGGTAATGTTAGATTTGGTTAGGTTAGGTTAGGTTAGGGTAGGGTAGGGAATCAATTAATGATTTAAAAAACATTTTTATGTTTAACAACTTCATTTTCGTTTTCGGCCAAAAGGTCGTTCGACCAAATGCTCGTCGGCCACTTTTCCGTCGGTCAAATGTCCGGTACCGTAGTGAATGCACAATTTTAATAAAAAATATATAAAAAAAAATGATTTAACTTAAAGGACAGGTTTCAACCAAAATAAAAGAAAAATTTGTCAAAATTGAAAATCTGCTATAATTATTTTTTACAATTTATTTATATTAATTCTTTTGAGTAGATATAATTGGTCGAGCTCAAAAACTTTGATTCGAAGAATTTTTCTGTTTGACATTTTCCCCAATATGACTTGTCGATTTTGAGTGGTTCTATCTTGAAAAAATCCTTCAGCATTCATTTTAGATGTACTAGTTTTAGATTTATACTTCCTTATAGCCTCTAAACCAAATCAAAAAAATTAAGAAATATCGCTGTGTAGATTTCTTTAACATTATTTTTCTGGAAAAGGGGTGAAATTTCTAGCTAGGTTAATTTTATTTTTACTGTTCACCCAATTTTTATGAAATTTTTACAATAGATTGAATTGGTTTGGATGAGTTACCTATATACTATAGTATATCATTTATTTAAAACATTTTCCTTATATACCCAACAATTTGACATCCCGAAACGTCATTTCAAATTGGACTTGGGGTGCCCAGAAGTAAAAAGATTGGTCATGTAGAAATTTAACGCCTAAATAGAACGGGTGTGTAATTCGTTGAATTCTATTACTCTGATAATTTTATTTTCAAAATCTCGAATGAATATTATTAAAATTTAACCTAATTTTCAGTTTTTATATAAAATATTTTAATCTTTACCTGAAAAAAAAATCTCTAAAGAGATTTTCTTATTTCTGGATATTATCTAGAGGTGTAAACCTAATACATTTATTGAAGTTTTTCAACTCGTATAATCATACCTACACCAAAAATTTCATAAAAATCAAATGAATAATAAAAATCTTTGAGAAAAATTTCAATTTAGATAATTTTTTGAGTTTTATAATAATAGACTTAAAATTTTGCAATTTTCTTCTGTTTAATTAATGAAATAAAAAATTTTTAATCATAACGTTAATTACAGTAATTTATTCAATTTTAAAATATTGCAGAATGAACATTAAATATATGAAAATATATTAAAATTATTAAAAGCTTAAGATTCACAAATGTGGTGCAAAAATAAATGTATATAATTTTTTTCAAGCTCCAAGTTTATTTCTTTTTAAAGATGTAGATGTTGCCACCTTGGTTAGTACTCTTACTGAAGTAACTACTTGTGAAGAAAACCAAGACACTACTTGTGAAAACCTTAAGCATTTGCATTTTATTGCAAAGTCAGGAGGATACGAGGTTTCCCTAGTTTCCTAAATTTAAGATCAGCCCTACCTAGTGGCTATACTTGTAAACTAATATAGTAGGTACGGTATGTTAAAACTAGTATAAATTTATAGTGAAAAGGTATGTTATTATATAAACTTGTTAAAAGTTTGAGTAATAGACAAAAAAGACTGCCCGGCTGGCCTGCAGCAAAATAAATTTAAGACCGAAGTTGCATATATATACCCTATATATATATATTACTATTATATACTGTATTATACTATATATAGTAATCGTATATAGCGCCAGCCGAAAAGACAATAAGATTTTTATATATATATATATATATATATATATATATATATAGTCAATATATAATATATACGTACTATATATATATATATATATATATATATATATATATATAGTATAATATTATTTATATATATATTATATATATATTTTTATTATCATATTATTAATATATATATATATATTATCTTTATTATAATATATTCATATTATTATATTTTTTATTATATAAATATATCTATATCTATATATATATATCTATATATATATATATTATAATAATAAATTATATATATAATATATATAATATTATTATATATATATATATAATGATGTATATTATATATATTAATATATATATAATATATTATTAATGTATATCTATATACTATACTATTATTATAAACTATACTATTATATAATATATATTATATAATATATCACAAGCGAAGTGGAACTTGCTAGAACTTGTGGTACTTACGACGATCGAAATCTAGAAAGATGTGAAACGAGCAAATCTCTTGATCGATAAGAAGGAAATCGACAAAATGAAGCGAGGAAAGAATGTTACGTCAAATGGCCTAAGTAAATGAAATAATGCAAACAAACAACACAAACAAACAAACAAACAAACAAACAAACAACACACACATACATACATACATACATACATACACACACACACCACACACACAACACACACACATACACACACACAACACACACAACCACACACACACACCACACACACAAAGAATATAACAAATAAAGCACAAATAAATTATTTTTAAGATTTTGAATCGATACACAAAAACAAAAACAACAAACAACAAAAAAATAATGACGTTTTCCTTACTGTTCCTGCCATTAAAAAAAGAAAAAAAAGAAAAAGAATAAAAATATAATAGAAATCTTATTGCAAGTTCTACTAAATTTACTCCAGCGTGTACATTAAAAAAAAAAGGAGCATTGAAATTACATTTATAAACATTTGTAGTTAATAAATACTAATTACATTTGTACTGCAAGAACATTAGTTTCTAAATGTCTTCGCAGCTTTGTGTTCAGCTGAATTAGAAAATACCTCCAAATTACTAACATAATTAACGTGACATTCTTATCATACATCCCAACTGGGCGTTTTTATCCAACATTCTGAAATCCCATATCCCCATAGATCCCAAAGATTTAAAAACAATGGTAATGGTGTTTTAGGGATATTAAAAGTATGAAACAGTTTTTTTTTTTTTTGTTTTTTTTTTTAAATATATATTTAATAAAGGATGGTAAGAATTAATTACAATGGTAAGTTTTAAATGATAAATAATAACAATAAAAAATAGGGGAATTTTAGTTACCTGAGGTTAAACAGAAGATACAAAAGAACCTTACCAAAATTTCGTAGAAAGTGTTCTTGAAAAACTTGTAGATCCTTCTTAGTATTTTCATTCGTAGTTAGAATTTTTTACAACAGGTAAAACAAAATAAGATACCTTTTCCTGTCGAAGTTGTTTCTTTGCACCAGTTCCTTGGACTATCTGGAATATGTCGCCTTTTGGACTTTTATTCTAATATTCCGCTTGGCCCACTTCGGGTTTCGAGACGAGTTGCTAACTACATTTTAAAAAAAAAAATTGAGTGTGTAAAGAAATATTCTCATTTAATTTTATATCTGCATAGCCTTTTACGAAGCTAATAACTATTATTAAATATAAAATGACTGGAAAATAATATTATATCAATCTGGAGGGAACCCTATTCAACCTCATCAACATCAAAGCATATTCAAAAGTTGATCAATTTCATCCATGTACGTAGATACGCTAAGTTGTTGTCCTTTTCTTGAAGCGGCGACTCCTCCAGCCTCAATTTCGAAAAATTCCTGCTTGTCTGTACTAATTAAATTACAATTGTCGCGACGATTGGATCTGTGGAAGGTTTCTTGTTTTGTTTTAAAATGTTCATTCAAGTTATTATTGTTCGTTTCGTGAGACACGAGTCATTTAAGGGAATTGGTAGAATACCCCCGATGTCAGACAGGCCATACCCCCCTCTTTTACATTGAAATTGGTTTATAATCGATCACATTACTCCTTAGTCGCAGTAATTCTTTTTGGAAAAGCAAAACATAAAAGATGAGATAGAGCTTTTATGAATAGTTTTTTTTTTTTTTTGTTTTTTTTTTCTTTTTTATTCCTTTGGTTAGATTGTATATCCTGTGATTTTTATTATTTTCTTTAAAAAAAACAGTTATTCTAATAATCAAAGCGACATCTACCGTCTGCAATATGAAAAAGAAACTCAAACTATCCCAATTATCTTCTGCTTTTTCATCAATTACTTTCTTATTTATAAATATTTTTATGATTATTATATTTATTAAAATTCATAATTATTTAAATATCAAAATATATAATTTATAATTATTATCAGTTAATTGCGATTCCCGAATTTATAAAAAAAAAAATTTAAGGTATCGTTCGTTGGCTTATCTGTCAATGTCACTATCATAAAAATTCCAATCTTATATGTTCCTCGTATATGACACGCGTTTTTGAAATTATTTTATGTCAACTGAATTTTGGGAGCATGGTTTCTTTACTCACAAAAAAATTTGTCACATGATAAAGATAATAGGTTGCCCACCCTGGTGCAGAGAAGGAAAGCTTGAATAACAAAAGAGTTTAAACAGTAACTGACAAAAATATCTGTTACATTATAAATTAATAATGTCGCATATGTTCGTAGATTTGATGTTGTGCTCTCAAATCCCTACCTTGCCCTACCAGCAACGTTTAATGGTGAAAGAATAGTTGGCCTATAAGATGAAAAAGCAAACAAGTACTACTATTATCAAAGTATATCTTCCCTCTAATAAATTTTAAATATTAAACAACCTGTATTAAACTATCTATAAATGGGTGAAGGTAGAGATAGCAGTTGGTATGAACCACGATTAGTTAGGTCCTAGCCCCGTATCATGCTAAAGAATTCAAACACGGGAAAATTTTCTCCAACTACTGCGACAATGCTTTTCAGTATATGTGAAAATTCATGAATATTTACCCAACCAGAATTACAGCCCTTCCAAATGTTTAAAAACTTTTTGTCTTTACAATTTTAAGATTCTACGAAATTTTTAAATAATATTTTAAATATTAGTAGATCTAAGATTGTTATCACGAATCTGTCACCCGCGCGGATACCAAAAATTTCACACCCATGATAATACTACTACTACTGCTACTAATATATATATATATATATATATTATATATATATATAATATATATAATATATATATATATATTATTATATATATATATATATATTATATAGTATTATATATATAATATATATACTATCTAATATTAGATATATACATTTATATATATAATATATGATATATATATATATATTATATTCGATTTTATGAGACCTAAATTTTTTAAAAATAAATAAATAATTAATAAATAAATAATCCAATGTTAAGTAGAAAAATTTCCATTGTCAGAGTTCCCCGCCCCCCCTCTGAACTTTTCTTTTTCATTCAAAAAGGTATGCGTCGACGGTATATCGTTAGACTTTGTCTAGTGCCAAATAATGCCAATCACCAATGAAATCACCAATCACGGGCACTGTAGTACCAAAGAATGCCAATCACCAATCAATCGTGCACTGTCAGTGCCAAATAATGAAAATCACTGGTCAATTAAATCACCAATCACGGACACTGTAGTACCAAATAATGCCAATCACCAATCACGGGCACTGTAGTACCAAATAATGGAAATCACCAATCGAGGGCACTGTAGTGCCAAATAATGCCAATCACCAATCACGGGCACTGTAGTACCAAATAATGCCAATCACAAATCACGGGCACTGTAGTAAAAAAATAATGTCAATCACCAATCAAGGGCACTGTAGTGCCAAATAATGTCAATCACCAATCACGAGCACTGTATAGTGCCTGTACTTTATCATAAGTAGTAGTAAAGAAACCTCTAGAACTAAATGCACTTGAAGATGTTCTCAAACATATTAATCATTATTTATTATTTAATCCCAAATATTTATATAATATGGCACTATATACATAAAGTTATTCTGGCTCTATGCGCTCCTTTTTAAAATTAGGTAGCAATCATGTTTAGAGTTGTGGTTGTATGTCAAAAAGAGACCAAGGCTTATATATTGCGTTAAAAGGAAAATAGTCCATTCTTTCTTCAGAACTACGCATACCGGGTTATCAATAATATTATAGCCTAAATCAGCTAAAATCGGAGTCGGAACCAATTTTGGTTGTTGAGTTAAGTGTTTAAAGTCAGTGAAAATATATCAACTTCAAAATCCGGAATAAATACAAATCTTGAACATTAAGATCTTCGATAAGCGAAGATACAACAAAAGAATACCGTTTTCAAGTATGTTTCTCGCACATTTCAACACTTGACAAAAATTTTGTTTACAAGGAAATATAACATTACAAACTCAAAAATAAAATTGCTCTTCTGGAAAAACAAAACAAATATGTCAGGTATCAAATTTTTATTTTTTTGTTACTTTTTTTTATTTTCCTGTTTTATTCACTGTTTCATTTTTGGATGGAATTTTAAGACGCTATTTTCAAGATTTACAATTTACTCTTATCAAGTCTAGTCTGTTAAACCTGGGAGGTAATATGTTTACTAAATTGGTTTACTTAAGAAAATTATATTTTTTATTCAACAGATTTCATTTTATTTACTATAGGGTGTAAAAAATTTTTTAGAAGGATTATTTAACTACAAGCTACAAATCTAGACGAAATAATTTAAATAGGAAAAGCAAATTTTGGTTTAGAACAAATTTTACCACATATATTTTTTTAAAGTCAGTTTTGTAGCCCCGACGACCCATATTCATTCACTAAAGTTTAACAATCTCTTGAAGCCTCAATGGCGATGTAATCATATGTTCAACTAGGAGGGTGAAGGGCTAGGGTGGCATGCCAAAATATTCATAATACTAAAATTGTAAGACAAAAGCCATGATATCAAAATATCTATAATTTTTTCTTTTAGTTGTAGACTCTCTGTATACTATGCAAGTTATGACAACCCCTAGGGTGCTTTGTGGGATTTGCAAAAGCATGTTTGGTGATTGGTTGACTGGGACCAGTCTCGATAGACTCATGTGACTTCTTACTGATCTTCTGCTTATTTCTAATGTTCTAATGCTTTCATTAGAAAATTTCATGAAATTTTTATTACTTCATAATTTTGGGGAGAAGGTTGTAAACACTCAGCCCCCCCCCCATACTACGTACGCCACTGATGACAAGCATTGTAGATAATCTACCATTTGAACTGCATTATATCACCTAAAGAGTTTACTCTTACAGAGGTTGAGGAATGTATTGTGTTCATCCCCACATCCCAGACTACTACAGCCACTTATTACTATACTATATACTAATATATACTATATTAATATACATAGTATATATATATATATTCATATATCTATACTATACTATATATATATGTTTACTTATATTCTTACTATTATATATTAATATAATATGATACCCAACCAATCATGTAATCTGAATCATATCATAAACAAAAAAAATACAAAAAATACAATTTCAAGTGTTATGACATCTGCTGCAGTAGGCCCAGTGGAATTCCACAAAAGGTTAAACATTCAAAAATAAATAAACAAATAAGATCAATAAAAGATAAATAAATAAATCAATAATACACATAACTAATAACTAAACAAGATGAAATACAAAAGGCTAACTAGCCCCATGGCTGGAATTTCCTCATCTTTTATTAAAAAAAATGTCAAATGGGTTGGGCTAGCGATTGACTTGTTATTAATTTATTTGTAATGAACATTTCTTTGATTTAAAAAATCAGAATCAGCTCTCTCTCTCTCTCTCTGCAACACACACACACACACACACACACACACGACCACCACAACACCACACACACACACACACACAACACACACACACAGCACATACAACACACACACACACAATTTCATTTAATTCATTTTATTTATTATTATTATATATTATTAATTATTTATATTATTATTCATTATTATTATTATTATTATCTATTATTAAATCAAATGTGTTTAGGATCTCACTATTATTAATCTATTATTATTATTATTATTATTATTATTATATTGATTATTATTAATTGATTATTATATTCATTATTTTAATATATTATTTCATTATCCTTATTTTACTTTTTATTCATATTTTATTATTTTATTCTTATGATGTATTATTATATTATTATTATGATTATTTTTATTATTTTATATGTATATATTGTATTGTCAGTAGTAGTAGTAAGTAGTAGAAGTAGTAGTAGTAGTAGTAGTAAATCGAATTATATTTGATCATTGAAGAAAAACAAACATAGACCTTTATGTGTAGCCCATTTAAACTCAACAATTTTGAAACAGAAACTGATAAATATTTTCATGATGTAATTATTCAAATCAAACCAAGATGTACACAAATGAATGAACGAGAAACAACACACAACACACACACACACACACACACCCACACACCAACACCACACACACACACACAACGCCAACAAGCACCGCAAGTATACTATATAAATTACTATATATACGTTATACGTATTAGAATATATATCATATACTATATATATCATATACTATATCATTATTATATAATATGATACTATATTATATATATACTCTAATATATATATATGTAATATATAGATATATACATACTATGATATATATACTATAATTATATATATAATATATATATCATACTAACATATATATAATATTATAATCATATATACTATTTATATAGTATTTAATATTGTCATAATATATCTACTATATACTATTTTATTTATATATATATATTCTAATATATATGCCCAGCAGTGCTCCAAGGCGACCGATATATATATATATATAGACTTATTATATAGTCTATAATATATCTCTAGCTATTATATATATTAATATTTTATTATACATATATAGTAAGTATAAATATTTTTTTAATTCTTTTAATTAATTTCAAATTAATTTATAAAAATTAAAACTTTTAAACAAAAACATACAAAAACAGGCCCAATTCTGAGGAAAATTCAAATACACTGCCTTTGAACAATGTCTACTGTTAAAGCAGTAGTATTTATTAGCCAATGCTATTCATTAGAGATCTGCTGTATCTCATACATCTATTATTCATGCATTGTTTTATTTAATTATCTTTTCAATTTAATGAGCTACCCTTATACCATTTATTTTATTTAAAATCCACTATCGAACCACTATCCAACTAATTATTTTTTTCATGGAAAATAAACATCGACAATTCTCATGACAGAAGGCTAAAGAGTTTTTTTCTCCCATTTCAAATTGTGCAAAAAGTAGACCCGACAACCTTAAAGGCCTATAAGCTGCAGTTCCTTCATATTTCAACTACACAAATTATCTACAATACAGTTTCCACTGTTTCCAATGTTCTTAAATATCAATCACAGTATTTGTAGTTAATAATATGTTAAGAGTCCTACTGAGTATTCAGAACATTTCACTTACGTAGCTGCTAGCTAATTATAGAAATGTAATACGTTCTTGTGTAAAGGTCATAAATATACACAGTTCATTTACAAAGAGATGTAAGTTTTTTTTTACCTTTTCATGTTCTAATAATCGGTTCCGTTATCTTATACTGAATGGAATCTTCAGTCTTTCATTTACCCCCTACAGGTAAGGTCCGGAACAATCTTTCTTTCTATTTCCCTAACCCCTTTCAAAATTCATTAACCGGAGTATATATTTCAACTCTTAACAAGACGACGGTCTAAAGACGGCCTAAAGTCTAAACGATTATTTTCCCCTCTAATATATAATGTGTATATTATTCATATCTTATAAATATTAACTGTATATCTTAAAAAGATAAACTGTATCGGAGGAAGGCGAAAGAGAAGGCAGTGTGTTAGCGCTGATACAACTAAAGTTATGTTAATCCAAATATTTATTTTAAAAGCCTTTCAGAATAATTTAAGCTTTATTTATATTTTTATATTTCATAACTTATTTCAGATATTATATCAGAGTGTTTTTTACCAGTTTTAAACTTTTGATTCTTCTCTAGTCATTTACCATTACTTTTCTTGAGGCATTCGACCCAATTTTATATATATATATATATATATATATATATATATATATATATATATATACCATGATATATAGATATATATATATATAATATATTATATATATATATATATATGATCGTATATATATTTCAGAAAAACAGGCCCCCAGCCCTATAGTTATAATATAATATTAATAACTCATCCTCTCTATCTTCAGTATCACCTATTTTGATTCTAATGTTGTTTCTCTGATAAAATTTAGTCATTACTTGTAAAATAATTTCGTAAATAATTTCATAAATATTTAACAATCGATGAACAATTCTTCTTAAAGTTTTTCCACATTAATTTTTTTTAGTATTTTGAATATAAATCCAAGATCTAGTTCAGGAGTTCATTCTATACTAGACTTAACAACCATAAATATTGAACGATAAAATGAATATTAAAATATTACAATGCATAAAATTTAAATATTAAAAATTTATATAAAAATATAATAAATATCTTAACATAACTTAACCTAAACTAGACCCAACTATGTTTTTTTTCAACCTCACTGATTTGTGTGCTCTGCTTTACAGTTTGAATTATCTTGTAATTAAAATCGCTCTTTACCTTAATAAAAATATATTATTTTTATTCAAAATAATCTTCATATATATCTACTCTATATATATATATTTATATAACTATTATATAATATATACTATATATATATACTATATATATATATTCTATATCTATATCATACTATATATATATTATATATCATACTATATATATATATATATATATATACCTATATATATATATATATTATGTATATATATAGTATATATACGAGATAAGCTATATTATATATATATTAATATCTTTTGATATATATATACTCACTATTATATATATATATACTTTATTATATATCAATTCGATATAATATCTAGAATTTTGCCGTCGTCATATCTCGCAATCTGTTCACCACATCATTTGATTGTCCAACTGGACTCCTCGTTCCTACTCGCTTCGTAGTCATTTTTCCACAACACTATGTTGCCATAACGACCTTCTAAAAGGCTATTTCCACATCTGTTGTACTGATCGTCGCCTACTTCAAGTACGTGTTACATTTTCTCTTACTTACAGGGATTGAATATTTTTAATAATTTTTTTTTCTTTTTTTTTAGGATTTACTTAGACAAAAAACGCGAATTATTGATTAAATTTATATATATTTCGGTTATATAATTATAATAATATATAATAATATGACTAAGCATCCATCTTTAAGCTATTCAAGTGCTTCTTTGCATTGTATCAAATAAATATGAGCGCAGGACCCACCCATGGAGGTTGGTCTTGCCATTCCCATCGGGATCCGACTGTCCCTTATATATATATATTATATATATTATATCATATCTATATATATATATATATATTATATTATATATACATATATATATATATATATATATAGTATATATAATAAAGTAAACGCTATCAGCCATAAAAATAAATGAATCAGCATTAACATAATAAATTATAACTAGGACAATAAAAAAAAAATTAATTTATTATAACTAAAACAAAATTATAATCACCATCACGAAACAATTGTTATTAAATGACAATCGTAATTATTATTATTATTATTATTAGTACTATTATTATTATTATTATTATTATTATTATTATTATTATTATTATTATTATTCGATCTATTATTCATTATTATTACAAATTGAATATTTACCCGTCATATCAAATATTATTATTTTATAAATCGAAAAAAATTACTCCAGTTACAATATTTCCGGTGAAGTAACAAAATAGTTGAAACCGTGTTCCTTTTTCTATTAAGAAGATTAGACTATTTTTGAATTTTTGAATACAATAAATTAACTATTATTACGATGACGTCTCGATTATTTTTGAATTTTTGAATACAATAAATTAACTCTTATTACGAATGATGCGTCTCGAGTATTTTGAATTTTTGAATACAATAAATTAACTATTTTTACGATATTGCCCCGCAATTAATCTGTGGTCGCGCTAGTGGTATGTTCTAACACCATTATTTGGCCGCCTGGAGAGAGAATGATATATTCACCAATCATACCCCAAGCTAGCAATTCTAGACTATAACTAGAGTTAAATATAAAAAATAAAACATATAACTTATACTATATATATATAATATATATATAATTGTATATAATATATATATATTATATATTATATATACTCTTATGTATATATATATATATATATATATATATATATTATATATATATATATATATATATAGTATATAAATTAGGCATCACACTCTACATACCCGACAATCAATAATAATAATGAATAAGAAATTATACTAATAATAATTAATAATAATAATAAAATAATAAATAATCAAAATGATTTAATAATATAATAATAAATCTAAACTAAAAAAGCAGTTTATTCGGTTAATTAAAGTCTTTTAAAAATATTAATATAAACTTCCCAGTTTAATTTATAGACTAGAAAGATAAATAGAAATGTTACTGCATTAAAATTATTATAAAGTTAAATATAATAATAATAATAATAATAATAATAATAATAATAATAATAATAATAATAATAATAATAATAATAATAATAATAAATAATTTCAATCCCCAGTCACATACAAATTCCTATCATCAAATTGTAGTCCTAATCGATCCTAATAATATAATTAATAATAATTAATAATTAATCAATAGATAATAATAATTATAATAATAATAATCAATAATTAATAATAATAATAATAATAATAATAAATAAATAAATAAATAAATAATTTCACTCCCCAGTCACATACAAATCCCTATAATCAAAGTGTAGTCCTAGTAGTCGATCCCTAATAATAAGTTATATATTTGACTATAAAATTAAGGTAGGAGCAAAACGCAACTTTTCATCTATATCAATAAGACACGTGGGGTTGAGAGGTGGGACAAAGATATGTAAATTCCGTGAGGGAGGATGGTACAAAAATAGTGGTAAAAAATTTCGGTTTTTCAGTAATAAAAATAGAAAGTTCTATGGTCTCATAAATACCATGCGATCCGAATTTGACTTATATAGTCATATATATAATATTATATATAATATATATATATAATATATTATTATATATATATATAATTATATATCCTATATTATAATATATATATATATATATATATATATTAACTATATATTCGGTTTGATTGATAATAATTGAGTGAACTTGGCTAATGTTAATCCAATTCTATATTCAAATAATAATGAATATAATAATAATGATATCAAGCATATTCCTCAAATGTTTTTATTTTTCAATAATTAAATTTTATATATTCAAAATGAATATAATAAAATTTTATAAAAGTTATTATTATTATTATTATTATTATTATTATTATTATTATTCATTATTATCATTATTATTATTATATATTCCTCATAATTTTTCAATTAAATTAAAAATAAATAGCCCTAAACAGTTTACAAATGTATTCAAAAAAATTAAATAAATAACATTAATAAATATTATAATAAATAAATAAATTAAAAATAAAATAAATTTTTATTTAAATAAGTAAATATATAAATAAATAAAACCCAAAATTAACTTTTAAAAACAAACAACAATAATAAAAGTAATAAAAATCAGCGTCAAGTTTCAACAATATAATAAATATTAATAAAATATAATAATAATAATAATAATAATATTTAATAATAATAACAATAATAATTAATAATGGTTGATATAATACATATGGCGATCACCTTCGGACTTGCATCATAGTACCTCGGACTCATTCTGCACTAGTGAATATTGAATCTAAGCCGATCCACTCTACTGGTCATAACTCTATCTACTAGCAAACTCGACAATCTGATGAAGCTAGTCGCGATTGCATGAATTGGATATAAATACATATGATGCATTATGCCTTGGTGGCGTGTAATATAATTCCTCCTTGTACGTCGATGCGTACGCCAATGGTATAATAGTGATTCGAAATCTTAGTAGCTCAATCAATGGAATTGATGAATTGCATCGCAATTATAGTTACATCGAATTAGTCCGTAGCTAAGTTCCATATACCGATAGATAAATTGAGTCTCGAGAACTAACTATGAATCCTTCTGATTAAACAATATCGATATCTATGTTCGTATAGGCCCTATCATATAGATCTTCGTAATTGATATATTAATCATACTTAAACTGGTCTTCTTGAGCAATATAACGATAAATTTATAACGATATATAACGCTATCGGCTTTAAATGAGTATGCTCAGTGTATACGTATTAAAATCTGCTCTGAAGCCTTATTCAGATGGTTGTGCTCTGCTACCTGCAAGGTCTCAGTTTATGATAATATTATATTATATATTACTAGTATATATATATATTATATATATTATAATATATATATGTACTTTACATATAATATATATATATATTATATATTATATACTATATACTAATTTATATATATATATATACGGTTACATTTTTCCGGCCTTAAGTCTCTAAATTACCGATTTTTTTTATATTATCTCTCTCTCTCTCCTTTCGAAGTAATACGACCCTTGCCAAAGCATCTGAACGCCCTCTAGTCATCTCTTACCTGACCTTACATTACGAATACACAGTCGGCACCTCCCAATATCATACCACACCACACACACTCACACAACTATTATAATATAATATTATATATATATATTTATATATTATTATATATATATATATTATATATATATATTTATATATTATATATAGATATAATATATATTGACTATAAATATATATTATTTGAAAGATGAATATTATCAATTTGGGTTTAGTACCCAGGTTACTCATAGCATGTATTAGGCTACCCCCATAATCTTTTGAATTAACAAATACTTTTAACTCTTAACCCCTGTACGAATAATAACCTACAACTAATAATAATAAAATCCAATCATCAATAATCCATCAATAACACACCAATAACTACACCCATCACACTACCACTCACCAACTTCCATCATCTCACATAATAAGCTTCAACCAACCACCTCTCATGTCCTCGAGGCGGTACGTTCTAACCTCCATTATCACAACCTCTTAACTCGCTCAATCCTCTTCATTCAACACAATGCTCCATCCTAGTCTATTACGTGCTCACACACCCACTCCACTGAACTACGATCCCCGGCTCACACTCCATCCGCTTATTACCCCATCCTCAAGTTACATCTCTTTCTCCATACTTTCGCTTCATCTCATTAATTCATTTCTTCGTCGTTATTATTTTTATTCATCTTGAGCTTTAATCTTTGTTACACTTCATTCCATTAATCTATATATTATTATTATCTATTACTGAGTTCGTTTACTTACTTCAAATCATTAATTACTCCTATTCTTGATTACTACTCTGATCTAATCTATTCCCTTGATTATTATTTTAGCATATTCCCTATCTCTCCACTCTATTTCAATTACTTCATTATTCTATCTATTCCCATTATCTCCACATCACTCTCGCAGGATAAACGTACTCTACGACGCGTCACTTCGAACATCTCCCAACCCTCCCTTGTTCTATTACACTACCCCCACTACGTCACACAAATACGATCCCCTATAGCACCTCACCCACCCCTCAATCAATACTATACACATACACCTCCTACTACCATACATCACTAATATACTATATATATACTAAACTAACAAACCCTACATATCAGCTACCACCTAATCACCCCACAACAAATATATACTACCTAAACTGTAACCACTATTCCCTACTACACGTACCCATCTACTAAACACACGCTACTACATAACCTACTCCTCACCTACTACTACTCACTCATTATCCATCGATATATATAACAATATATTAACATTACTTTATATATATATATATATAGATAGATATAATTTTTATATATCATATATATAGTATAATATATATATATATATATATATATATATATATATTAATCTTATAAAAGACCCAAGCATCTCTTTTAGTGTGTGGTTTAAATATATATATATTTTTTCTACCAAGAGAAACTTAAAAAATTTAAGATTATAAAGCAAACTATTTCGTCTAAAACAGTGTGCCTCACCTTTTAAAATAATAACAATAAAAAAAATGGAAAGAAAAAAAAAAGAAATACAAGTAGTTCACAATAAATTATAACACTATTATCTATTTATAAATTTAAATTAAGATTATAATTAAAAAAGTAAACACATTTATGTCACTTTGCAAAACACTAAAGATCACACAATCAATTTGGCACACCCTCACTCCTCTGCGATTAAACTTGAACTGAATATCTTTGATGTAAGTAAGGCGGTCCTGCCTCTTTCCATGCGCTGTGAAGGAGCCTCAAGTTATGACCAAGACGCTCAGGTAATCAGAAATTTTTAGTATAATCAAATCCTTCACAGAACATTTTAAACATCAATGATATTAAAATTCAGCAATAAATATTTAATTAAGCCCCTAGCCATCAAATATGACGAGAAAAATCGTTTAAACTCTCAAGGTATTTCAAAAGAATTCTAATTGTTGGTAAAGAATTTGGGCATCCTTCACAGCGCATAGAGCATCACGCTCTACTCCGAGGAATCTTATAAACAGAGGTTGAAAATAGAGAGAGAATTGCAGCCTAAGTTTTCTAGCAGTTTTGCAGCCTCATATGTACGTGTGTCTGTGCGTAGCTTTTATAATGGTACATACCAAAACACCTTGTCGCGTACATTAGATTTTCTTTACGAATACACGTTAAGATAATCTCTCTCTCTCTCTCTCTCTCTCTCTCTCTTTCCTCTCTCTCTCTCTCTCTTTTCTCTCTCGACGGATGTCATCTCACTCCTTCTCTCTCTTCTTTATTCTCTCTATATCGTCTCTCTTCTCTCTACGATTTTTTTTTCTTTCTTGTTGTTTTGCTCATCTCTCTCTCTCTCTCTCTCTTCTTCTCTCTCTCTCTCTCTCTTTCTCTCTCTTCTCGTTTTTCTCCATTTCCTAACATCATTATCAATAACCCAGATGGCAATTTAAGCTTATAAAAACCTTATCAAACACAGCAAAAATTCATTTGCTTAGTAATAATCATATATATATACGCGATAATGTATATATTAGTCTATTTGTTAATTTATGTTGGTTATATATTAATATATTTTATATACTATACTCTTATAATTATTATATATTCATTTATATAGTATTGTTAACAAATGCCATTAAAACTAAATATGTACCTGGAGTATTTTCTGTTCGCAAATGTTAATGTTAAATTATAGATATATATATTATATCCATACTATATATAATTTGTATATCCATAATATAGTTATATCTTTTCATCTCTTAGTTATATAATACCACTATTTATTAGTTATATAATAATCGTTACTATACTATATATATATATATATATATATATATATACTATATATATATGTTTAATTACTTTATATTATATTATATGAATTATCAAAGGCATCCTTGGTTTGGACGCTACTGGATAAAAACTGATTTTTTTTTCTTATAGTAAAAATTCCAATTTTAAAAATATTTATCTGCTCTTCTTCTCCGTCGTCAAAATTTATGGAAATAAACTGACAATGTATAACAAAAGTAATAATAAACATTTTATTTATTTACTATATATTTTTTTTAATATATATTTATATTTATATTTTAGTTCTATATTCCAGCCCCAATTTTGAAAATTACGGGAGTGTTGGGGTGGTGTCAGTTGTAAATTGATCTTTAAATGGACACTCCACCTCTACCACTAATTTATGAATCTTCTCGTGAACACTACCCCTACCACTCATTTCCTCTCTGTTACCTTCGTGTCTTCCACACATACTCTTCACCTCTGCCTCCATCTTTATTATTATTATTATTAAAAGTTAGCTCCTCTATTAAAAGCTCACTCCTCACTGGCACGGCCCTATTTCAAGGTTGGGAACTTCTCTAGGTTATTGCTACCTAGGACCAGGACAAGAAATCAAACCATGGTTTTATGCTTCACGACACGGTCGCGTTACCGCTGAGATACGGTAAACTGCACCTCTATTTATGATTCTTTTCTTATTACGGTCATAATATCTACTCTAAATCCATCCTTTACTCACTCATACTGAAGAGAAACTCGGATCACCTCAGTTCTCTTCGTTCTGCCTCCGATCAGATCATTTCATAGCAAAGGAGATTCCCTAATGGCTAACATGCTCTTGTTATGTCCCAACTAGGGTTGGGTTGGGTTGGGTTGCGGTGAGGTGAGTTGCGTGTTGCCTCATTTTGGTGCGGCGATATGCGATGAGGATCACAGATTGAGCGTCCTGGTGCATCGCGGTGCTGTGTCGTGTTGGTGAACAACCTCAGTTCGTGGTTCTCGGACAACTCTATTCCCAGCAACCCATTTTTGCTTTTCGTATTTGAGAGAGAGAGAGAGAAAGAGAGAGGAGAGAGAGAAGAGAGGGGGAGAGGTGGGAGGAGTGGAGTGAGAGTACGTAGAAGAGAGATATCGAGAAATGGGAGATAATACAAATTAATTCGACATTCTCCTTCTTACTGTTTCCCGGTTGCTCTCTACGCTGCAATGCCTTTCGGTTTAGTTCTCGGAGAAGATTTAAGGTTTTCTCTTTCTGTATCATTAAAAATCTTTTGGTCTAAATCATGATGAAATTTCCTTCTGTCCATTGCCTTCCAACTAACAACTACTTTCACGATTATCCAAGAAGTATATTATTTTTCATTCTTTATACTACTAAAAACCTTTAAAAATGCTATCTTATGTTCAAGCAATTCTGTATTATAACTTGGCATTCTCCTTCTACTACTTAAAAAGCTCAAAGGGATTCCTTTGATCAAACAATTTACCAGTTTTTAACTTAAGAAAAGCAATCTATGTTAGCTCCACCCTTTTCTTGGCCTGTTTGGCTACTTTAGATTACAAGAATTTTTTAACGTAATTACAAAATATCAGGAGATGCGGCTCTCTCTCACCCATTACATATTTTACACGTTAACTTTCTCAGAATAAAGAGTAATGGACACAACTACCAAATAACCTAATTAGCTCCATTTTTTAGGATGAGAGGAAAATAAATATTGATCAATTACATGTTTTGATAGGAAAATTGCACAAAATAGGATCGCCGATGGAACACCTCTGCCCTCTAGATGACGATTTTGCACATAGACTTGTGGGGTAAACATTATTTATACCTGTAGCAATATGAATGTCAAAGAGCTATTGTGTGCGTATTTAACACGAATGAATTGTTAGTGTCTTATTTTAATCAAAGACCATTTCGATTCAGTACTGTTGTGACTTTCGTAGTCATGATTAAAGTATCCTATATTATGATCACTATATATATATATATATATATAATATAATATATATATATATACTAGGGTTACTACCGTTATATATAGAGTAGGGTGGTAGTGGATGTATTATGAGTTATTTGTATTTTATTATCCATTTAAGATATTATATACTATTAGTATTAAGGGTATGAATTACGTTACTTAATGTTAGGCAGTTATTAACTATACATATAACTACAGTATACTTATGATTTTATTCTTATTTTCGATATAACTTGCAAATTCGATAATATTTATATATTATTACTATATTATTTGATCATTGAGTTTTATAGTGGATAATAACCTACTATTCTTTATCTTAAGGAGCACTTATCTTCCTACTATATATATCACTTTAAAAGTTCAGTATCGATATTTGCTAATTGTGTTTTTATACATTCATACGTCAGTCGTCACTATTATGAGAAATGCGATATAAATAAATCAATATACAATAAAACAATATACAAAAAATAACCACATACAACAATATTAACTGATAATAATATATCAAGATATTTCGTATCCATTAATATATGGAAATGTGACGATTATAGTCTACACACATGAGCATGCACATACTTATTACACATACACACACAACACCATATATATATATATAGGACCTTATATGGAGCCTATACCTACTATAACTATACATATATGTAGAATTTGAATGGTTAGACATAGACCATACTTATTATATATATATATATATATACTACTATGAGGAGAACCCCGATTGATACATAATTTCATGGTAAGAAGTATGTGAACATTTTATTCCTATAGTTGTTTTATTTATCTTTTACTGTATATTATTCACTTATTATATATATATAAAATCGAGGACGTATACATAGGGTTAGGACAGGGTAGGTATAGCTCCCTCCAATATTTTGATGTCTTTTTTTTAATTCCCTCCCCAGTCCCTTTACATATGGTAAAGTCTAGACAATAAATTATTAATTTTACTTTGAAAGTGAAAAAAGAAAACTGATTTATATCAAATGAATTTAATAGGATCAAGTAATTTTTTAGTAATAACATCCCTTCATCTAGGGATATAAGAAGTGCGGTTTAATATTGAGGACACGTCATGACTTTTCTGTTTTCTTTATTATTTTTTATTCCTCACATTTAGGAGAGCATAGATCATCTGCATATTTTATATGAAATATATAGGAACAAGGCCAAGCGTCAATACGTTCGCTGGTAACGAGCGAAATACCAAAATTCGCAGGGTACGAAACTTTCGTTTCCCCAGTGAAATCGTACGAATACACTTTACGAAAAAACGATTTTGATTTCTACCTTTTATTTCTAATTCGCAATATCCTAAAAAATATCAGATCCTTCTCTCTCTCTCTCTCCTTCCTCTCTCTCTCTCCTCTCTCTCTCTCTATATATATATAAGTATATATAACTATACAATATATTTATATCAATGCTCTATAAAATACCTATATATATATATAGATAGTTATTTATTTAAATTTATATTTTTTACATTTGTACGAATAAGTTTCTCTTGTGTCCAAAAGCATGGCAACGGCGGTTGTTACACCTCGTCTTCGATTATTTGCATTTCTGGCTACAATAGTTGATATAAATATTATTCATTGTTAACTTTCTTTAAACTGATTTCTAACTATTATGGGATATTGGATAAATTACGTGCAATAATGGAATAAGTGGTTATTTTATATTGAAAAATAGCTTTAACAGCTTATCTAAGAGACAACAACTTAATTTTAAAAAAAATCTGGAAGGCCTCACAATTTCTTAATTTCGCAAATTCGTTTACGAGATTTATACTGTTCTGATATATTATATAATATATATATATATTCACGTGATAGCGAGGCTATAACCGTGGCTCCGCGGGTTGGGGGCCATGTTTCTCCTCCACTTTCTTTTCGACCTTCTTCCTGTTTCTCACACGCTTTCCAGGTCCTTCGCCTCCACACACCCACACCTACTCGACTTTTTCACGGGGGGGGTGGGGCCCACACCTCGGGGCCCCGGGCACCGGTACCTCGTCCTGCGCGACGCGGTTCGTCACCTCTACCCCTCGGCCCTTTTTTACCCGCTCGCTAGCCTCCCATTTGTACTATATTCGGCGCCTACGGCTGAGCTGGCCGCCGGAGCTACCCCTTTCTATACTCCTCATTTTTCATTCTATCTTTATATTCTTCTTCTAACTCTTCTGCCCGCCGACGAGGCCGCCTGCACCGCCTGTGGGTGACCCAGCGCCTTCGTCGGCGGTCGGAGTCGGAGTCACTATGTGGGACAACCTTTCTGGGCTGAGTGCTCAACGGCGCCGATGCGCGTCGGCGACGCAGCGACTTTTCCGATGTTCATTCATCTATCATCTTCTCATACTAATACTATACTCCTCTATCATATACTGATAATACTAATTTATTATATATAAATACTAACTAAATATATATAATTCAAGTGTATGTGTGTTTGCGCATGCGCACATCGCAAGGAGCGCGCTGACGTATCTCGTTCCGGCCGAAGATTACGTCATACACGCCTCGAACTAATCTCGTTGTCCTAACTCAATCTCGGGTTTGGAAAGCCAAAGGATAAACCGGGGGCGGGCAGGTGCGGCTACGCGGCTCTCGGGTGAACTCCTCGTATATACATCCCATACCCACCGATGAAATTTACACGGTCTTCGAGCTTAACGCATACAGCTTATATCAAGTTTTCCAGGCCGATAGCTCTTCCTTATTATCGAAAAGGGGAGGGAGCGGGAACGTCCTGGCACTAATATATATATATAATATTATATATATAATATATATAATATATATATTATATATAATTTAATATATATATATATATATCATATTAATTATATATATTAATCATATAATATATTATAATATTTATATATATATAAATATATATATATATAATATATATATAATATACTATATCTATAAATATATATATATAATATATATATATATATATTGAAATGACTGGGCCAGTTCTTTCTTCACAGGTACAGGACACTGATATATATAATAATATATATATATATATATAT
The DNA here is from genome assembly GCA_015478945.1 of Trachelipus rathkii. Lineage (NCBI taxonomy): Eukaryota > Metazoa > Arthropoda > Malacostraca > Isopoda > Trachelipodidae > Trachelipus > Trachelipus rathkii. The sequence continues at coordinate 8,089 of JABUQX010024814.1, read as the reverse complement.
ATTATATATATATATATATATATATATAAGTATTATAACTATATATATATCATTATATATATATATATGATATATTATATTATATATATATATATATATATATATATAAATTTAACCGGTGGTAAGTTGGCAAAATTTTGCTAAACGGTTCTCTGCTCTGCTTTGTCATAAGCGTTAGCTACCGGTTCTCTTTCCGGTTTAATTAATCAACCAGCAAAAGAGTTAAATACCGCTTCACCTAAGCAGCTGCAGCACATCACCACTGTATATAAATATAAATATAAATTGAAGACGAAGAGCGGTCTAGACTTTACCAGTAGAGTACATGAGGGAATGAGCATAGAAGTTAAATCTGAGGTAAGAAATTTTTTCCACAGGGAATGAATAATAATTAGCGACGTAAGGTAAGTTGAATTGTATGAACACTTCAAATTAGGCGATATGCGTGACCAGTGAGTCTAAGAACATGACTCACTGCATTAACGGTGGTATGAATCAGTAAGACAAAGGTAATTTGATGAAACGAAAAGTTCTAGCCTACACCCTTTCAGTATTATCAGTATAAGTGTGAAACCACCCCAAATGGGTGATGCGTGACCCATACAAGAATGAACAAGGTCTCTATACATTAAGCAACTGCGGCCGTGTACAAAGGTTTTGCAGTAAATTTACTGGCTTGATCACTGATCCAACTTTTTTTTCCACATTCAGTGAGCGTGACGTCACGATTCACTACTGACGATATAAAGATCGTCACAGACATGTCGTAGAAGCATTATTAGCTTTAGAGGATTTATGAAGTCACTCCTGATTTCTTGCACAATATGCTCAGTACGCTCACTTTTGGTAAATTTGGCAATTATTCCCACAAATAAAGAGGCCGGATTTAGTTTTAAACTATTTACGTATTTTCCCACCTTTTGAATGCAGCTAATGAGTAAATGAAAACTTTAAATATTATATGAAATACAGAAGATTTAATTGCATATTTGAGATGATTTTATACTTGTGCGTGATAAATTATATTGAGTAGGTTTGAAAAAGGGATGCTTAAAAAAATATCGATACACCGATATTTTAAATTTTTGATTGAAAAAGTCGATAATATCATATATTTAGATATATGATAAATAACTTAAATGCACATATAATAATAATAACAAACAATACAATGAATGAATATAAAAAAGAACATAAAAATTTAATTAAATAATACAAATAATATTCACTTTTCTTCAAAATAACAAGCACAATGAGATAAATAAAAATATTAAATTAAAAGTTTATTCACTTGTAATTGTGAGAGAGTATATTAATATCAATAATAATAATAGTAATATAATAAATAATAATAATAATAAAAAAATTAATTGATATAATAATTTTTGAATAGTAAAAACAATGATATGAATTAATAAAGTAATAAAAATGTATCCTCTTTTCGTTGAAAAAAATAAAAATATTTTTAGAGAATATGTTAATTTATATAAATAAGTAATAATAATAAATAACATTACTATAGCATATATTATATATATAATATATAATATTATTTTATAATTATCATACCAATAATAATATAATAATAATATAAGTAATAATAAATTATAATATAAATAGCATCATAAAATTAAACCAAAATAGTCTCATTATTATTCATTACGCTTTCAATAAAACCATATTATAAATAAATTAAACATAAAAATTTTTTTCTAAACTTAAAGTTAATAATAATAATAATAAATTACATTAATGATGTTATTACATGACAGGGATGTATCAAAGAAATTTAAGCATTTGCAAAATTTCCAATACCTGTATTGGAACATTTTAATATATAACTTATAAATTGATACAATTAGAGACTGAGAGTGACTTAATAATAATGAACTTAACATAATATATTATAATAAGTTTGCTTGAAGATTAGTAGCCTAATTATATAGCTAATATTAATAAATATAGATAAATAAATAAATACAAATATCACTAATATTTATATTATCTAATTCATGAGAGAGAGAATAATGAAAATTAATAATATATCTTTGGTAGAAAGATATTTCATTTAGAACTATACATATCATCTAATCATAATAATAATAATAATAATAAAAATTTAAGTGATAATAATAAGAATAATAATCATTATTATTTATTTTTATGATTATTATCTTTTTAGCATGATTCATTTTCTCTATTTATATAACTGTTATTAGTTATTATAAGTATTATTACTTTTATTATTAATTATTATTATTATTAATTTATTAAGGTATTTAATTAATAGGGTACGAATAGGTACTCTATTTAGATATTAAATTAAAGTGATATCCGAAGACTCCGTATTGTAGAACTACAAATTTTTTTTATCTTTAATTTCATATCTTAATTATTTCATATTTGAAATGCTGAATTTTTTGGTTACATCTATCCAATTATTCAACACATTTTATATCTGCAGTCTAACGGATTCGGTTTACCTATATGTGAATATTACTTGATTATTAAATATATATAAAAGTTATCCTTTGAATAGAATTCTAAAAAGTTGATTTATATACTTATAATTAATAACTAATAATGGGATAAGTGTTTCTTTTTCTTTTTAAGTAACAATTGCAATGTAATGATTCACAATAATATATATATGATACTGTACTTTGCTTTTATTATTATATATAACTATATATATTTACTATTATAATATATATATAAGCAAATAAGTAAATATATATATATATATAAGATTTTTATATTAGTTGTATATCTAAAAATCAAGTTAGTACTCACTGCTTTAAAGTTTCTGCATATATATTAGTAGTATATATAATAATAATATTATTATATAGCTATTGTAAGTATCTATACATATAATTACTTATATTATAGTTTTTCTATCATATATATATTAATAATTATTATTATATTATATATACATAATATAATATATTATATAGTATATATATATATAGCTTTCTATATATATACCTTTATATATTCTAATATATTATATTATAATATTCCCTTTTAATATATTTTTATTTATATATTCACCATATATCACTACTATTAATATTATACATAATATTTACTATACTCTAATATATATTATTAATTAGTCAGTCAAAATACTTTGTTTTATAATATATACAATAATTGCTATATAGTATCAATATATGTAAGTTAACCCCGTTATATTTATGAAGATAAACAGTTAAATTTATGGTGATGTGCCATGAATAGAGCATATTTTCTTTATTGCGAACGCTAGTAATGCCTATTCTAATAAGGTAGTTCAGTATTTTTGAAAATCGACACAATTTACTTGTTGAGTATCTCCCGTATAATTTTCTTATTGTTTTGTTAAGAACTCGCAAATGATATTTTTTTTATAATTAATTATAGAAATATATATATATTATAAGTATACATATAACTATATATATATATATATTATCAACATAATTATAATATTATAGATATAATAATATTATTATATATATTATATATATATATATATATATATATATATAGATTATTTCTATGTGAGTATAATCAATACTAAAATTTATATATATATATTAATATTATTATTTATTGTATATTTACATACTCATATATATTATTTTATTTTTTCTATTATTAATATATATAATGGAAAATATAATATAAACTAAATAATAATATATATATATTCTAATATTAATATAATATATATATATATATATATTATATATATAATAATATAATATATATATATATATTATAATAAGTACCATAATATATATATATATATACCAGGTTCTATTCATATTATAATTATGCCTTAAGTGCTCTGTACGAAGCTTATTTATTAATGCTAATTATTGGGAGTTCACCAGTCAATTGTGCAAAGGGAAGAGTCGTCACTTGGTAGATAGTTGATTATGTTTAAACATGTGCTTGATTTGAACGGATAGATGAAACACTGTTATCGGAAGTTGGAATTTGTGATAAAGTATATATATTTGACTGAATGTTTAGAAGAGAATTATTTATTATAGATTAATAATTAAATAAAAGGAGTCTCACTGTTTATTTTAGAGGTTTACCTTACATCTCTCACCACTTTTAAAATCTTAGATTTTAGGGAGTATTGTGTCACAATAAATATATAGCAACTTTTTAGTATCCGTCACCTACATATGGTTGTCAATTACCAATTTCTATTTGTAAAAAAAAAAAGTAGATAAAAAGGACCCAAGTATGTAGGTTGGTTGTAAGAATATTGCAATAAAGACAATAAACGTTTATATATATAATACTAACGAATATATATATATATATATATATATATTATATAATATATATATATATATATATATATATATATATATATATATATATATTATATATATATATATATATATATATATATATATATTTTGATCACCACCCCTAGTTATGAGGAAGCAAGGGGCAACAGATGATACTATATATATATATATATATATATCATATATATATATATATAATACCCTAAGAAGTATTAAATGAATATATATAATCCGCATATATGATCAATCAAGGATAGTCCGGGGTCTCTCGAGTACCTCTATAGGTGGTATATATAATAATAACATCTAGTATATATGTATATAGTATATAACTGAGTCCTTCAATACCTCTGTCACCTCATACCATATATTATATATATAATATTATATATATATACTATTACGCAGTTTCCTTTTATTACTCAGTTTTGATTATGTATAAAAATTAATATATATATTCTATATTACACTATTTGTAACCGGGTGAGTCTCGTAAGGAGGAACGAGATCACATACCTCCAGGAGCAGTCTGATTGTGTACACACATGATTAATGTAATACTAACCTATATGCGTCTACTTATTCAGTTGTATTACATATTTTGTTTTCCAATTTTAGCGTATATGACAATTAAACTAAATTTTCATATCATTAGACAAATCACCTTCAATTATCAATAGGTTATTTTAATTAAATCTTTTAAAAGGCTCTCATTAAAATTTTAAAGTTTTATATACAAGCCTTTGTGCTACGAAGTTTAAATATTGATTTCAGAGAAAAAAGATAATGAGATGATTGTGCGGAACTTTATAATGTCGAAAGCAAATATCTACAATCGGATACTATAGAAGATATTGAATTATTTTGTAATCCTTCCTGCTAATTTATTATGTTGATTCATGAAGTGTATAATTATAATACGTATGATTACAGTTTATAATAATTTTAATAATTTCACAGATGTAGTTGTAAACTGTGTAATAATGTTAACTATATTAAAATTATGCATAACACCTTATTACTTATTATATTACACTTAATTAACTGTGATATAATGCATTAATATGGTAGTTATTTTTTTACTATTGAGATTTGCAATGACATAGTGTATTTATTACTAATTAAGCTAGTAGGGTATTGTTACAGAATCTGCTTTATTAGAAGAATATGGTCAAATCGGTATTCTCCTAATCATCAGATTATTCCAAAATTTAATATAATACTGTATATTTATATTCATAGTTTTCAACAAACTGTGCGAAACTGGAAAAAACATTGAATAATTATACTTTAGATTATAATTATTAATTAGCACTATATAATTTACCAATGTTATTAACTTTTCTAGAGTAAGATTCATTATCCACTAGCAAGATATAATAATTATTCTTAGTTTTAACTATGTTGGAAATAAAGCATATTTTCAATTCAGACTCTCATAGCTCACGAGAGAATGCTAACTCTTAACACAATTAGATCATTTCTCGACACAAATTAAAAAGAAGTATAAAAACACACTCTTCAAACAGATGCAGGCTTAGAACGCCAACTACCGCATGTTCAGAGAGTGTAACACCCAACAACCGGAGGTTATGGTAAACTCGGATGGGAGAGTAGTGCTAAAAATAACAATCATCGTCTTGTATCGCGCATACTTTCATGGACGAAGCAACCTTTAGACACGACAGCATTAATAACCCTCGCAACAGTCATGTCCTTAAATTGGAAGAGCGAATAGATATTCATATACCGCGTCTTCCGCAGCAGATAGATAGGAGTTTTCGAGAGTAGACGTGGTATGGTGCAGATTTTAATTATTAATTGGCCTATTTCATATTTATGAATCTCTCACCGCGAGATCCACTTATTCCACTCTAAAATTGATTACAGAGGATTTGTGCGGATAGTGAGTATAACACATCAGAAATGCTAATGTCAATTTATCAGCATGATTGGAGCTCTCAGAGCTGACTCATTCATCGAGCCTATCAGACAGAGTCAGAAAAAACCAATTGGACGAATGAGATTCAATGTACAATGATTGGTCATCGCCGTGGTACCAATTAGTTTTGGGCTCTCCAAGATCTCTCCAGATCTGTCAACAGTACTATACGTACTTGAATGCCTTTATGGTGCTAGAGCATCAAAACGGCTCCATTTATACATAAGTGAGCTTCCAACCAATAACCTTAGTTATATAAGAGTGAGAAATACATCCGGGCTGCTACAAAAAAACACAATTACTCTTAGAATTGCTTATGCATGCTTTTATGAAGAGGATAAGACATGATAATCATCATGTGAGAGCAGTCAGCTCGCTCACTTCGTTATAGCACACGCGAAACCTTGAGTTAATTGAATTATGTAGATATAGTTCTCACCCATTTTGTGTGCACTTAGAAGAAACATTATATTTAAATAACACTTATTTTTAGAATAAAATATCCATAGATGCTAACATCTTAAACTATGAATAATTTTGAGTTTTAATATTTGTCATTTATTAATTAAGATATTAAATTCTTAAAAATACATTATTTTGAAACATATAAGATAAGCATAAGTAACTACCATACTAATTATGAGAGTTTTTTTCACAATTTATGAATCACATGTGTAGAACCGCTCTCTTGCGAGTAATTGGAGTTTCTTTCACCACATACATATACACGCCTGTAATAGTTCAGTTATTAGGTTAGTTCATTATGTGTTATTAACGATTTTAGTAAGGTATATTATTATATTAATAAAAATATAAAACATCGGCTTTATAAGCTTTATAACTAATATTGAAGTACTCATGAGATATAATTACTAGAATTAATACATAAGAGCCACACACTATATAATATATATAATATATTAAATAATATAATATAATATTATATATATTATATATATATATATATATATATAATTATATAATATAAGAAATTTAAGTTAATATATATATAATATATATATATACTATATATTAAATAATAATATCTAAATATATATATATATATATATACATATAATTATATGATATATTAATATATATATATTAATATATATAAATATATAATATATATATATATATTAATAGATAATATATTATTATTATATTATATACTATATATATGTACTATAATATATATATTAATATATTATATATATATTATATATATAATATATCAGTTTGAATTTATATAAACTATTTTGTAAGTAAAGTGAGTAATTATATAATATTTATATTATCCTATATTTTCTTATATTACTACTCATTATATTAGGTGTATATAATATTTATAATTTATAGGTTATTTTAATATTAAATATAAAATAACTACATAATTAATATTATTAATATGGAAACTTAAAGTGAGTGTGTAACGATGTAGTGGTATTAAATTTTCTTACTATATATTCGTGATTCATATGGTCAAGATTAAATGTACTATATAAAAGTTGTGAATGATACTATACAACACAAAGGTATAATCATGATATAGACTAAATTATATGTGAGGAGTAAGTAGGGGGGCTAGTGAGTATTAAAAATATCACTATAGAGACAGTTAAAAACAGGAGAGTTGAGAAATATGAGTAATAATATATCATTAATGTGATAAAAAATATATTTCACTTATTAAAAGAATTATGAACTAATATTATATATATATATTATCATAATTTAATAAATCACATAAGACTTAAAAGTCATTACGAAAATCGTGTAAACTTGGATCTTATATGTATATTAAAAATGACATGTCCTTAGTGATAAT